>JAESVK010079917.1:0-11712 GCA_017140935.1 Hamamelis virginiana | reverse complement strand
GTGCCCTTGAGTTTGGAATGTTTTACAAATGACCCGGAGGCTTTCCCAAACAAAGGGACCGGTACCCCTCCATGGAGGGACCGGTACCAACCATTACTGCACAATAGGGACCGGTACCCCTCTAGGAGGGACCGGTACCCCCTTAGCTGCAAAGCCAAAATTTGCCTTGTAAAGCCCTCCAAACTTCCTCGCTTCGTGCTCGCTTGCCCCGAATGATCATATGAGCTCGAAAGACCGCTCCAAAGGTGCTTGGTCCTTCAATGCCTTGGAATCGGGCGGATGACTTGCTTGGAGAAGGCTTTGGCAGAGAATGCTCCAAAGATGCAAAACAAAGAGCATGAAAATGTGCTAGTTAGCCTTGGTCAATGGATGAAAACCTTCGGAATTCATTGAACACCTTCAAAAGAATGGAATTAGCACCATGCAACCTGCAAGTGCTCAAAAACAATGAAAGGATTAAAAATACCAGAATCAAGCCAACCTAGGGTTGAAGAACAGGTAAAATGTACAAAAAGACAAGTAAAAATGGGCGAATTATGTGCTAAACACACCCTCCAACCTGTATCTTGCTAGTCCCTAGTAAGATTTGAACCAAAAAGAACTAAGAACTAAGAGAAAAGAAACAAATAAATGAACAAAAGAGTTCGCTTTCAACATGCAAACATGAGCATACTACTTACACTTGACATACAATGCAAGAGATTGAACCACTTATGCTTGTCCCTTTTCCATGTGTGTGGAATCTTGCCAGTAAGAGCTTCACAAACCAACATCAATCAATCAAGAACTAACGACAGAGATATAAGAATGAGTGGAATGGAGTAACTCGAAAGCATACACCATGAAGCAGAAATAGAGCATTCATAACATAAACTAACCATTCATAGATGCATAATGTTCATAAGGGAACAACCGACACTTTAAAATCAAAAAGGACTTTTAAGCATGCAATGACCGAGGGTTACACAAAGGGGCTTCAAAAACAAAATGGGTGTTGGCTTTAACTTGGCTTGGGTCACTACCCTGTGCCAACACCGCCCTATGCTACCCTAAACCAAAATAAAACTAGACTAGAAAAGTAAAAACCACAACTGAAAACATAAATAACCTAACTACTAAAAAGTGCCCCAACTACTCCTCCTCCGAACCCTCTTCGTCACTGAAATCATCCTCATCCACACAGTCGTCAAGCTCATCGGAATCCCCCTCCAAGTTAGGAAGTGGTGGGTCAACAGCAGATGGGTCACCTCTAAGCACGTGAACCTCTCTCTCCAACCTAGCCAGTCTGTAGTCAATCTGCTTCTGCTTCCCCAGAATGCATTTGAACCACCCCTTGATTCTGCGCTCCATTCTCTTGAGTGGAGATGTACTTGCAGGCTTAGGCGCTGACGACGAGGACGGCCCTTCTGAAACTGACTGGGATTGAGCTGGCCTGGGCTTCACTGAAGCTGTTATGCTCCTTGCTTCGGTTACATTGTTGATGGGACCAAAGTGAGGAGGTGCCATTTTGTTCTTTGGAGGCAACTTGATTCCTTCAGCTTTTACAATTTGAGTGACTAAGCAAGGAAGAGGCATGTGTTAGAGGTATGCCCTAAAACCAATCCTAAAGTGCATATCTATTTCATATTAGGATAAGAAGGTACTGCTTATCGTTTGTATATTTAATTATATATACGATAATGTCCATGAATAAATGATAAGAGAAATGTGTATCTCAAGTTTGTTGAGATATGAAGACTCATATTTCTCATATACATTTATTCTTAAAGTGTTCCTGCTCATAGGTTTATTAAAGAGGACATTTATTAAACCGGCAAGAGTGGCACAGATTTAAACTAACTCCAATGGGAGGATAGGTAGTCTTTCCTATCAGTGTGGAGACACTTAGGTTAATCTGTGGGTGCATATTAGAGAATATGTACACTGAACATGATCTACTAGAATATTCCTATGGATATTAAGTTAAAGGAATATTCTTATGTTACGTCCATTTGGTAATCCTAAGACCTGAGACACCATGGATGTCTTGTGCCTGAGTTATTAGGGTTTGATAGTGTTTTATACAGCCTTGATCTTAAGGTTGTAGTCAGCACTCATTGGCTCTAATAGGTCTTGCATGAAGGCATATGAGTGGTCAATAAGGAATCATCACTCTCAATGTTATGAGAGAGAATGTCAGGGTCAGTTCTTAAATATAACTCTCAATGTGAATCTCTGGCCAGAGTGATAGATAAAATATGAAAGAGTTTCATAGGGTTCATCTTATTGAGATTATAATTTGAAGAACATATGACAAGAAAGTTAAGATAGGGTTTTGACTTATATCCATACCCTAAATATCTTAACTATGACATTAGGGGATGAAGGATTAAGTAACAAGAAGGGTTCACATAGTTCTACTATTCACCCAAACCTAGGGCATGTCATGACACATTGCTAGATGTCACTCATGACCAGTGAAAGCCTATTGATAAGTGTTATCAATGAGGGCATAATTGGAAAAGTTTCAATTAAACCTTTAAATAGAAAGTTTCTATTTTAGGAGACATGGAGATGTCCCTAGTCACTGCTAGGTTGGGGTGAACCCAATGGGTCACACACAAACAAAGAGTATAAGAGAGTCTCTTGAATTAAAGAGAGAAGGGAATTTCCTAAAATTAATTCTATTAATAACCTTGTGTTATATAAGGAATTAAGTTATATATTAATTAGTAATATATAAAAAGAATTAAGTTACTTTTGGAAATAAGTATTAAATAGAAACCCTAGGGGTTTTCTATATATACTAGTTGATGAGACAAGCTAGCACTAAGCCTCCCATCATCAAATTAGAGAAAGAGTTTCTCCCCTCTCCCAAGCTTGATTCTTCCATTGTAGAGAAGTTTCAAGGATTCAAGCGATCTTGTATTCGTGTGGATACCGTTGGAGACTTCATCGCGTTGAAGTTCAAGATCAAGGATTGCAAATCGAAAGGCGATTCAAGTAAGATTTATTTATGTTCGATAAATATTTATTTGATTGTATGTATATCACATGTCCCTATGCTTGTTCGATTCTTGGCTAGGATCATTCGATGATGGAATCATCAATTTAAAAAGTTTTATTTTGTCTTCCGCTGCGATTCCATGATTTCGAACGATTCCTTTTAACATGTAGGTCGTCTTGCTTGCAAAGTTTACAAAGTCCCTCATTACTCCCCAAATCACCGCTGCGAAGTCAATTCGCCGCCCATTCATCACTTCAAAAAGGAACTTGATTTCATCGACTCTTGGTATTTTTTCCTTTCTTTTTGGGTCGATGCTACAATGGATGATTTTGTTCATTAAAGCATATTCGGGCTGTAGCTTCCCAGGGGTGAATTCACTCCGAGTGAATGATACCATCGGCACAGGATTCGAGCACATAGCTTGAGTGAATAAAGCCCCATTGAAGACTGTCAATGGGCGAAATGGGTAAGGGACACCATCTGCATGGGAAGGTCGAGGATATCCCAAGGCCGTAGCAATGGTAGCAGTGTTCACTAGAAAGGTCCTTCCATTTACAGTTGTCTTCATGTGATACTCAAATTCTTCATGTTCTCTCAAGTTAGAGTAGAACTCTCTTACCACGGATGGGTGATAGCCCTCGACAGGCCTACACAGGAAGCCCAGGTTTTGGGTCTCAATAGCACCTCGAATGGGATGAGTGTGGATAAAGGTTGATGCTTCCACATTCCTTTCACAGATGAACCCTCTTTTAGCAAGTGACTGAACCCATGCATCTTCATCATCTTGTGGCCTATCCTCTTCAAACATGGCCTCAATGTCATCATCCTCGCTCTCCTCACTTTCACTTTCATGCCTCTTTCCCCTTCCCTTTTTCACAGGTTGGGAAGAACTTGCTTTCCTCTTCTTAACCGCCTGCTCCACAGAAGAGCCTGAGGCTTTCCCTCCCTTCGGCGTCTTTGTTCTAGCCATGAACGTCACGACTAAACCAATCATGCAAAGTAGCACTAGCATGGCTACCAAACAATCCCAAATGCCCATTTCAATAAACATCATACACCCTCTCTTCGCATCACAAAGCATTTTCCTCCCCAAAGCTTCCATACTCAACACAAATTACCACAAAAGAAGTACAATCCCCAACAAAACACCACACCTCACCCTAACACAATTTACCAAATGGAGAAATGAAAACCCTAGCTTGCTTGCAAACTTCAAAAACTGAGAAACTTACCCACAACGCAAGAGAAGCTCCAAATCACCCAAAGGAAGTCCACCACAGCCACTCTAATGCATACCCGTCTTCAATCGATGGAAAGAGTGTGTAAGTGGGTGGATTTTCAGGTTTAGGGTTAGGGTTTGATGGGAATGAGATGATATGGGGTGGTATGTTGTGAAAAAGTGAGAAAAACTAAGGTTTTGATGGTGGATTTGGTGAGGGATGGTAAAATCTCTCTAAAGTGATGGAGAATGCTTGGAAGGGGTTAAAAATGAGAGGAAAGTTGATAGAAGGGGGTGAAATAAGGTTGAAATGAGGTAAAACACGGGCTAGGGCTTTAAAAAGCTCGGATTTTTGAATTTCTGCAGAGGGGTACCGGTCCCACTTAAAGGGGGTACCGGTCCCTTTTGCTTCTGGTGGAGGGGTACCGGTCCCCATTGGGAGGGGTACCGGTCCCACTTGCTGAAATTTGCCTGATTTGCCTTATTTTGCGACTTTTTGCCCTTTGCAACCCACAATACCTCCTTCGAATGAGTTTTCAACCACCACCACCTTAAAACACCGGGGAAAAAGTACCACGGCATGCTAACACGGCTCCGCCTTCCAAATTTACCCTAGGGTTCCTAAGCTTTGAACGAATTGGCACTCTTGGCTCAAATTAGGGTTCAAAATGGAAACTTTCAAGTAGTTGAGGTTCAAAAGAGCAATGATGGCCTAAAACCATCTTTCAAAGTTGTACAATTGTTCCAAAATGAATATGATGCATACAAATGAAAGCTCATGCGAAAATGCAATTCTTGAAGCTTAAATCAAGCGAAAGAGTGCTTGAAAACAAAAATCATGACTTGCGAGGCTTACAATACCAAATGTATTCAATATGAACATACTTTGATGCGAGTCACGATGTGGAAACATGAATAGATGAATGAGATGACACAAGGTTCAAGTGATATGCTGTAAGTTAGTTCCACTCTAATGGCGTGCATGTGCAATGGAAGAGTTCACATTCATAATGCAAGTTCAAAAGGAAACATAGCATATAAGTCTCAAGTTTTATTCTCATGTAAGCTCAAAAATCGAAAAATTTTGCATCAAAAGTATTTGCTAAGATTCATGCTAAGCATGCTACTCTATACCCAAAAAGAAGTTACCTATTGTGTGAGAATGAGCATGAAAAATGAACACAAGTGAACCTCCCCCCCTACTTAAGAGTGAGCATTGTCCTCAATGCATGAAAAGATAAGCATTTAAAGACAAAAATGGGAAGAGGGTACAAAAGCACTTGAAAATCATTTACACTGCAGTAAATATGCACAAAGGTTAGAGTATCCACAATGTCCAAAAGAAAACAACTAACAAAGGTAAAAAGAACTATATACACATAATCACAAAAGAAGTTACTCTGATGGGGCCTCGCAATAGACTGGGTCTACAAGTTACTCTTCCACAGTCTCATGCGAAAAGTTCTCCAAAAATGGCTTGAGGCGCTGTCCATTCACTTTAAAAATGTTGCCATTCTTGGGA
This sequence comes from Hamamelis virginiana, assembly GCA_017140935.1. Taxonomy (NCBI): domain Eukaryota; kingdom Viridiplantae; phylum Streptophyta; class Magnoliopsida; order Saxifragales; family Hamamelidaceae; genus Hamamelis; species Hamamelis virginiana. Next base: position 5,985 of record JAESVK010079917.1, on the reverse strand, counting down.
TTCTCAATCTCCACAGCCCCGTGAGGGAACACGGATTTGACAATGAATGGTCCCACCCATCGGGACCTCAACTTGCCAGGAAAAAGGTGCAGCCTAGAGTTGTACAACAGGACCTTTTGATTTAGCTCGAAAGACTTACGAGCGATGTTCTTGTCATGAAACGCTTTCATCTTGTCCTTGTAAACCCTAGCACTTTCATAGGCGTCTTGCCTAATCTCTTCAAGCTCACTTAGCTGGAGCTTCCTCTGCTGACCTGCGACATCAAGATTAAAATTCAAGTGTTTAATAGCCCAGTATGCCCTATGTTCCATCTCCACTGGCAGGTGGCACGCCTTTCCATACACTATGCGATAGGGAGACATGCCTAACACAGTTTTATAGGCCGTGCGATACGCCCATAAGGCATCAGTCAACCTAAGTGACCAATCTTTCCTATTGGGGTTCACAGTTTTCTCTAGGATGTGTTTGATCTCCCTATTGGCCAATTCAGCTTGGCCATTTGTCTGTGGGTGGTAGGCGGTTGACACTTTATGGGTTACCCCATATTTTTTCATTAAAGTCTCAAAGGGGCGGTTGCAAAAATGCGAACCGCCGTCACTAATGATAGCCTTAGGCACCCCAAATCTAGACATGACATTTTCTTTCAAAAATTTCAATACTACTTTATGGTCATTGGTCTTAGATGGGATTGCCTCAACCCACTTGGACACATAGTCCACGGCCAGCAAGATGTACAGGTTACCAAAGGAGGATGGGAAAGGTCCCATAAAGTCGATGCCCCAACAATCGAAAATCTCTATAACTATGATGGGTGTGAGGGGCATCATGTGTCTCCTAGTAACTCCCCCTAGCTGTTGGCAACGCTCACAGGTTTTGCAAAACTCGAAAGAGTCTTTGAACAAGGAAGGCCAATAGAAACCGCATTGTAAGATTTTGGCGGCTGTCTTCCTAGCAGAGAAATGACCCCCACATGCCTCACTATGACAAAATGACATGATGCTCGGTATTTCAATATCCGGCACACATCTTCTCAAAATTTGGTCAGGGCAATATTTAAAGAGGTAAGGGTCATCAAAGTAATATTTCTGCACCTCTCTCAAGAATTTCTTCCTATCCTGGGTACTCCAATAGGTAGGAATCTGTTCAGTCACAAGGTAATTTACAATATCCGCAAACCAAGGATAGTGGGAAAGAGCAAACAGTTGCTCGTCAGGGAGGGTCTCAGAACTGGGGAGGGTTTTAGCAGAATCATCAAAGGAGATCCTAGACAAGTGGTCGGCGACAACATTCTCAACTCCCTTTTTATCTTTAATTGTTAAATTGAATTCTTGGAGGAGTAGAATCCACCTAATTAGTCTTTGCTTGGCATCTTGCTTTGTCAAAAGGTATTTAAGTGCCGCATGGTCAGTAAAGACTAAAATGGGTGAACCTAAGATGTACGACCGGAACTTGTCTAAGGCAAAAACCACCGCTAGCAACTCTTTCTCAGTAGTTGTGTAATTTCTTTGGGCATCATTCATTGTTCTACTAGCGTAGTAAATGACATGTGGTTTTTTATCCACACTTTGACCTAACACCGCTCCTATGGCAAAATCACTGGCATCACACATGATTTCAAAAGGCAAATTCCAGTCGGGTGTTTGCATGATAGGAGGTGAAGTTAGCATTTCTTTCAGTTTACAAAAAGCGACCTCACAATCATGCCCCCCACTCGAAAGGAACATCCTTTCCCAAGAGATTACACAAGGGTCGCGCAATCCCGCTAAATCCCTTAATGAACCTCCTATAAAATCCAGCGTGCCCTAGGAATGATCTCACATCTTTTACAGTCTTAGGAGAAGGAAGTTTAGCAATTAATTCGATCTTGGCCTTATCAACCTCTATTCCCCTAGACGACACGATATGTCCTAGGACTATTCCCTGTGTCACCATGAAATGACACTTTTCCCAATTCAGCACAAGGTTTTTCTCCTCACATCTTCCTAGAACCTTAGATAGGTTCTCTAAACAACCATCAAAAGAATCCCCAAAGACTGAGAAGTCATCCATGAAAACTTCAACAATCTTTTCCACCATATCGCTAAACAACCCAGTCATGCATCTCTGGAAGGTACCAGGAGCATTACACAAACCAAAAGACATTTTCCTAAAGGCAAATGTCCCAAAGGGACATGTGAAAGTAGTCTTTTCTTAATCCTCCAAGGAAACTTCTATTTGGTTGTAGCCCGAATATCCATCTAGGAAACAATAGAAGGCATGTCCCGCAACTCTCTCTAGGATTTGGTCAATGAAGGGCAAGGGGAAGTGGTCTTTCCTAGTGGATGAATTTAACTTTCTATAGTCAATGCACACTCACCATCCCGTGGTGGCTCGTGTGGGAATTAATTCACCCTCTTCATTCTCTACAACAGTAATACCCGATTTCTTGGGCACCACTTGTATAGGACTCACCCACTTACTATCCGCTATAGGATAGATTATCCCCACATCCAACAACTTCAGAACCTCCTTCTGCACAACCTCCTTCATAATAGGTTCAATCTCCTTTGAGGTTGGCGTGAAGGTTTGACATCATCCTCAAGATAAATTCTATGAGTGCAAAGAGAGGGACTAATTCCCTTGAGGTCGGCAATGGACCAACCTATGGCACTTTTGTGGTCTCTAAGCACTTCCAACAATTTAAGCTCTTGGTCAACCTCCAAATGAGAAGAAATGACCACGGGATAAGTCTCATTGTCACCTAGGTACACATATTTCAAATCAGAGGGCAAGGGTTTCAACTCTAATTCCGGTGGTTGGATACTTGATGGGACAAGACTTTTCTCAATGGGTGGCAATGCTTCGAAGCGAGGCACCCACCCATTCACTTCTAAAACTTCTTCTTCATTGAGCATGGAGTATAGAAACTCCATCTCTTCACTCACCTCCTCATCATCAACAATTCCATTCACTAGACATGACTGCAACGGATCATCATGGGCGGAAAGATCCCATTGGTGCTGCACTAAGGTATCTATCCTACTCACCTCATGCACCTCTTCCTCCATATCTTCCCCCACTTCCCTTATCAAATTGAAAATATTCAAGTTAACAGTCATGTTTCCAAAGGTTAGGGTCATCAACCCACTCCTACACTGAATCAAAGCATCAGCTGTGGCCAAGAAAGGCCTACCAAGAATCACAGGGAATTGACTCCCTTGATCTACTACAGGGTGGGTCTCTAACACCACAAAATCCACAGGGAAATAGAATTTATCAACTTGCACAAGTACATCTTTCACTACTCCCCTAGGTATCTTAACACTCCTGTCAGCTAACTGAAGTTTGATCCCAGTTGACTCTAGTTCTCCTAACCCCAACTCCACGTATACAGAATATGGCAACAAATTAACACTCGCCCCCAAATCCACTAAAGCTCTACCCACCTTGGAACTTCCTATGGTTATTTCAATGGTAGGGGTCCCGGGGTCTTTGTATTTACGGGGTAAGGTGTTTTGCAAGAGGGATGTGGATTGCTCAGTAATAAACACTTCCTTATGCACCCTCAAATTCCTTTTCACTGTACACAAGTCTTTCAAGAATTTTGCATACGAGGGCACCTGTTTAATAGCATCCAACAAAGGTATGTTGACTTTCACCTGTTTAAACAATTCAAATATCTCAGCATGATTTGTCAATTTCTTAGGTGCCCTAAGTCTTTGGGGAAATGGGGCAGCAGGAATAAATTTAGCCCTCTCTTGGCTTGAACCAATATCAACACCACTTGGTTTGGGAACGCTAGGCTCATTTTCAATATCTTTCTCATCCCCCTTAGATTCCTTTTGTAAATTTTTAGAAACTTCTTTGTTGGAATCCTTGGGTGGGATGGTTTTGTCAATAATCTTTCCACTTCGAAGAGTGGTAATGGCCTTGGCATGTTCATGGTTCCCTTCATTGGGATTTGAGGATCCAATGCTATGTTGACCTTGTGGATTTTGCACGGGTTGAGAGGGAAACTTCCCCTTCTCTTGTTGAAGTGCTCCCAAGGTTGTGGTCAACTTAGTCAATTGGGTTCTCATATCCCCTATGGCTTGATTGGTTTGAGCTTGACCTTGCACAAGTTGTGCAATCACATCATTATAATTCCTCTTGTGGGGTGGTAGATAGGAGTTTACCGGTGGTGGACCAAAATTTGGGTTAGGGTTTGATGGAAACCCTTGACCTTGGTAGTTGGGACCTTGACCTTGATTTTGAAAACCTTGGTTTTGAAAGTTTTGATTTTGGAAATTTTGACTTGGAAAACCTTGGTTACTTTGAAAAGGATTTGGATTTGGGTTGCTTTGGCTTGAGGAAGCATTTCCTCCATCACTCTTCCAACTAAAATTGGGGTGTTTACTCCACCCCGGATTGTAAGTTTCAGAAAATGGAGAGTTGAAGGGCTTCCTTTGGTAGTTAAGAGCATTAGCTTGCTCAATTTGAATGGCTCCCTTAACTTGGGGAAGATTAGGGCAATCTTGGGTGGAATGAGTGGGATCATCGCAAATTATGCACAAGTCCTCCATCCTAGGTCCCGTAGGTGCCGTAGGCACTTTGGGCACGGTGCTCACCTCACTCACTTTTTGTAGCTCTATGGCCTCTAACTTCCTAGTCAAGCTAGCTATTTTGGCTTGGAAGTCATCATTATCCTTCACATGATGTTTTCCTCCTCCAACGGGTACACTTTGCACTCTAGCGGCATCAAGAGAGGAATTAGTTTCCCAATTCCGGGCATTCTCCGCTATGGAATCAAAACACTGTATGGCCTCTTCAGGGCTCTTCTCATAAAACTGTCCCCCACTCATCATTTGGATATACTGTTTGTTTTCTAGGGAAAGCCCTTGATGAAAGTAGCCAATGATTTGACCTATATCCAAACCATGATGAGGGATAGCATTAAGAAGCTCTTTGTATCTTTCCCATACAGTTGCAAAAGATTCACCCGGTTTTTCAGAAAAATTTTGGATAGCTCTCAAAAGTGCATTGGTGCGCCCCGGAGGGAAAAATTTATCAAGGAATATGCGTTGCATATCACTCCAATTGTGGATAGAATTAGGGGTAAGAGAGTGAAACCATATTTTCGCCTTGTCCTTAAGAGAGAAAGGGAATAAAACCAAGCATATGATATGTATAGGCGATCCTGTAGAAAGGAACGCGCTACACACATCCTCAAAGTCTCTCATGTATGTATAGGGATTCTCAGAATCGAACCCTCTATATTCAGGGAGTAGACGAATCATCTCCGGTCTCATGGGAAAATTATGGGCCTCTTGAGGTAGGCAAATACATGAGGGTGTGGTGGTTCTTGTAGGTCTCAAAATCTCTCTAAGAGTCCTCCCTAAATTAGCCAAAGGGACAGGGGGCTCTCTATATGGTTGAGCATGGGGATTAGGATTCCCCCTTCCCACCGCCGGGGTTGCCGGCGGAACAACACCATCTCCTTGCAGCGGAGGGTCATAAGGTCTTTGAGGGTTGTGAGGTAACCCTTGGTCATTTGGATTTAAAGGAATTTGTTGATTCTCAGTGTGCTCCATTGAAGGAGTGGAAGGTAAGTGAAATAAGCGTCTTGCAATTGGATTACTAGGAGCTTGTTGAGGTGTGATTCTTACAAGTCGGTGTTGCTCATCACGAGCCCACGCCGACATACACTAATTTCACCTCAACCAAAATGATATTTACAAGAGTTATATACACAAAGAATTTTTGCATAAAGTAAAAGAGGTGAGAAAACTTACCGGATTTGCAATGTCATTGCAAATTACCACTAGCTCTCTCTCCGAATCAACTAGAACGCTCGCCACTCCCCGGCAACGGCGCCAATTGCTTGGACGTAAGATGAAGTGTTGTGCGCATGAGATTCCCAAGCGTAGGAGTCCTATGGTCGTCAAGCAATAAAACTAGGGAGTACCTAGGTCATTTCCATAGGGAGTGGAATAGGTTCTAGTGATTCTTAGGTTATGCTACCCAATG
>JAESVK010079893.1:20396-30845 GCA_017140935.1 Hamamelis virginiana | reverse complement strand
GCTACCAAACACACTTTAAATATTTATGCCAAGGCCTTGAGACCATTCGAGACAAGATCGACAGTCATTCAGGGCCTTTGTGATTCAAAGGACATTATTGCCCTTCAAGTCACAAAAGGCCTTATTTTCTATCAAGCCTGGCTCAGAATGCCATGGAATTTTGTAGGGATGTTCCTAGACTCTCTAAAAACTAAATGAAAAAAGAACCGACTCAATCTGACCTAAAAACCTACATGCGATAATGACCTCTATCTAACTACCCACAAGGGTAAAACTGGGAACTTAGGGTTTTGACACCCTATTTTATTTCTAAACACAGGCAACCATTCATGACCATACTCATGGTCAAAAATGGATGTCTACAGAAGCCCCTCGTTGATGTTCATGGCTTCGCTAGTGAATATCAACGAAAAAAAAAGACATCCCATTTTTGCCACAACAAAATAGGGATAATCGAACCAATTACTTAACTATCAAAATCATCTTGAAAGCTTCGCTTCAAAATCTCTCTTCCTAGAAGTCTCACTTCTAGTTATCTCAAGGATTTTCAACCCTTTTGGAAATTTCATTTCCAATTGACTCGCCTTAGAAATTTCATTTCTAGTTATCTCAAGGATTTTCAATCCTTTTGGAAATTTCATTTCCTATTAACTCACCCTAGAAATTTCATTTCTAGCTATCTCAAGGATTTTCAATCCTTTTGGAAATTTCATTTCCAATTATCTTAAAACTTAGAAGTCTTCGACTTGCCTTAGAAATTTCGTTTCTAGTCACCTCAAGGATTTTCAATCCTTTTGGAAATTTCATTTCCAATTATCTAAAAACTTGGGAGTCTTCGACTCACCCTAGAAATTTCATTTCTAATTATCTCAAGGATTTTCAATGCTTTTGGAAATTTCATTTCCAATCATCATATCATATCTTAACATCATCCACATTACTTGATATCATTCTTATATACATTTCATGTATACTCCATCAATGTTTCATGCATTTCATAAAGTCTTATGGATTTGGGCCTCCAAAATGGGCTTTTCTCATTCGCCACCCTTCACGGGTTCACTCACTTTCACAATTCCTTTCATGGGTCTCATAATCTCATCTTATCAAATGTATTCATAATTATTTCATGATTACAAACTTGTTTTTGCAATCTTCTTACTCATTCATTTCTAAATCTCATGGTTTTCAACCAAAAATTCATCATTTTATGTGAACTTTCCTATTCACAATTGCTCAATTTTCATCTTTGTATGCACCAATTCTTCTTTATTTCTTATCAACTCATCAAATATCATTCAATCTCGATCAAATGTACTTTCCTAAATCAAAAATTGAAAGGAAGTGAGTCAAAATTGGTCAAAATAGGCCAAAATAGTCAAAAATGGGCCTAATGGGCGTCAAAAGCCCATAAAAAGTCAACATTGGGCATCAAGGATGGATAACCATCCAACCAAGGATGGCCAACCATCCAAGGTGGACGGCCACCCGAGCCACCATCTCCTCATTTAGGTGTTTTGACACCTATTTGTCCATTCATGCATTCTTTGTTCAATTTGAGACTTTCTCTCTCTAGGTTTTTCAATTCTCTCAAAAATCCATTAAATTCAATTTCATTCCATCCAAATCAACCCTCAAACACTTCTAGTGTTGCTTATCATTCCAATTTGTGAATCCAAAATCTAGGATTTCATCCTTGCATTTCAATTTGGGGAATCAAAACCCAAATACACATATAACCATACCCATTTTCTCAAGCTCATCCTCTACCTATACTCATGGCAAATAGGTATGAATCAAAGTATCCATACATGAAGATGAAGAGTTACAAAGCACCCTCTCATGATCCCAACAACACAAGCTTGTTATTGGAGCCCCATGATCATCTCTCTCACGTCCACACTATACAAGAGGTAAGCTTATTTTTCATGCTCTTTCTTTGAATCATTGATGTCTAGATGCTTCAATATTGATCTTTGGATATTGTTTGATAACTTGTATTCATGAAATTTGTATTTGGCAAGGCTTGGGAGCCCCATTTTACTAGCTTTGCAAGCTTGATATGTTGCCCACCAAGTGTTTGATAAAATTCTCAAGAGACTAGAATTTGATTTTTTTTTTTTTGATTTAAATTTCTCATGCCATGATTCAAATATGTTTCAAACATCATTTGGATACTTTCAAAAACTTCATGACAAGTTTTCACAATCATTTTCAAAAATGTGCACACTAGGTGTTTGTTAAAATGCCTAAAAGGAAGTAATTTCCAATTTTTCAAATCAATTTATCATATCATGCTTTTTCAAATGTTTTCAAAATAAGTTTTCAAAATACTTCAAGTAATGCACATATAAAAAATTTTCATGAATTAAGACTTAGCTTATTTCAAAACACTTTTTACTCAAAATGCCATTTCCATGGCTTTTATTTTAAAACTTATGCTAAGTATTTATTTTATGATTTTCAAAATTCTATTCTCTTAGGATTTTTATTTCTAATTCAATTTTCATGAAAAGAAGTCATATGGCATTTTAAATAAATTATGCTAATTCTTGATATAAAATCAAAGATACCAAAATTAATTTCATTAATTATGGTATATTTTTTTGAAAATAGATTGTTGGTACATAAAATAACTCACAATTGACAAACCATTTTGAGAAATACAATTTGAACATTTTTTGAAAATATGCTATTTTGTGAGTTAATTTTGTATCCTTGATTTAAAGAATTAGCATAATTTATCTCTATACCTCTAATCCATTAATCTTTATCTTTACAGCCAGAGTTCGACATCAGGACTCGGTCTTCTCTACAGGGCATTATTGGATGGTGGGCCAAAATGGATACTTTCCAACCACATGTTAAGGCTACTATTCGAATGATTGGTTTTGGAGACTTCATTGACTCACTTTGGGTTGATACTATGGATAGACAGGTGATTGTTTCACAATCATGCATTTCTAATGACGATAATGTAGTCTAATTTCTTATCTTTTGATGTATATAAATAGTTTATATTTAGTGTTTTTAATTATGTTTGTTATTTTTGATATTGTAGGAATCTCGTGTTTTTGAGGTGAAATAAGAGCGAAGCTAAGCGATGCAAAGTTTTGAAGCAATTTGAGTCTTGTTCAAGAAGGAAATGAAACAAAATCCACTCACTACCGATAATGGTTCTCACCATTATCGGTAGCCTCATCCCATAGTGCATCATATCAGCAAACACAGAGCCTGTCAAGCATCACTACCGATAATAGTCTTTCCCACTATCGGTAGTTCATTAAAAGAAAGCCAGTCTCCATGTCTAGCAGACGAGCATTATCGATAGTTGCAATATACACAATCGGTAATAAATGCCCGGAAGCCAGCATCTCAAAGCCAGAAGTAGAGCATTATCGATAGTGTCATCATTAACTATCGATAATGATAGCAGTAGCAGCAAGCCAAAGTTCCAGTTGGATCGTATTATCGATAACTTCAACCTCAATTATCGGTAACGGATTGAAGTTGTTGATGTTTCAGATTCCTGCAGAAGACCATTATCGATAATTGCATTCACAATTATCGGTAATTGCAGTTTGTAAAGTTGATTCAGAAGAGCCATTACTGATAATTGTCTTTCCCATTATCGGTAATGGGCGCCGCCTTAGCCAAAATATCTCGATTTTCTGACTTTTTGAAGGGCAAATTTGTATTTTCCTTAGTCTTAGTATATAAGCATTTGCCCTGATCTTTGTAAAAAACATTTTTATTTTCATAGAATAGTTTTAAGGTTTTGTAAGGGTTTTCTCTCTTCTTTCTCATCTTTCTCTTCTTTCTTAACTTAGATAGCTACTTTAGTTCATGTTTTAGTAAAATTTCAATTTGTAATCTTGATATTAGTTAGTTTTAATCTGTAACAAGTACTCATTTTAATTTAATTCCAGTTTATTAGAAGTTAATTTCATATTTCTCTAGTTTAAATTATGCTTCAAGTTATTTTAATTTTATCAATGTTCTTTCAATTATAATGAGTAGCTAAATTCTTAGATGGGATGAAGAGGGATACTTAATTTATATCAGAGGTATTAATTCTCACAAATAACTTAACTAGACAGAGTTGGATATTTATACTAAACATAAAATTTATATATGATCCATGAGGAACTGTCAGCTTTTACCATCTCTTGACAGAATTTCTTGCCACAGGTATTTCTTAGCGTTTAAGGCGTTCCAAGTGTATGATAACTGCATTAAATTGGTGTTTATAATGAATATCCTATTTCTTGATTAGTTGGTTAAGTTTCTATTGTAAAATTTTCCATCCAGGTCACTCTTCAGTATTATTGGGATGAGTAAAAACTATGATCAATTAATACTAATGATATAAATGAGTTGAACTCTGAATTCCAGTTTGTCTATTTTTCAGTAAGACTATAAAAAATCTTGTGTATTTTACACAAAAACAAACCTCAATCCAACCATTGATTTTCTTTCTTTTTTCTACACTAAACAACTTTTAAAAAGAATTTTCAAATTTCTCTCTGACTGCTTATCTCTGCGGACACAACCATGGGACTCCATGTATTATTATGCTTGCAATGGTAGATCATACACTTGGGATTGCATTGTACTTTATACGCGCAAGCAACAGGCCGCCATAGCCTTATCTGAGCTCTGGTGGGATACCACCAACACGTTCCATTTCGAGTTTGTGGAGATGACTATGACTCCTCTTGACTTTACCATGATCACGGGACTTTCCATTGGGGGTCGCCCTTTGGATTTCTATGAAGGTGCAAGCAAGAATTTGACTTACTTAGATACCTATCTTGGGGCAGCTGATATGGAGATCGTGAAGAGATCAGTTTGCCGAAATACTCTCTTTAATACATTTAGCAATTTGCCTGAAGGGGGGGATCTTGATTACATCGTGCGGGCTTTCCTTTTGTACCTGCTTTCATGTACTTTTTTTGCAGGCACTGCTGATTTGGCCCCTCTAGGCCTTCTTGCTAGTTTGGAAGATATTGATACTATTTCTCAGTATGACTGGGGTGGCGCTGCCTTGGCCACTATGTATAGGACCATGTGCTATCGGTCTCAAGGAGTATGCACCGACTTTGGAGGCATGGGATTTGTTTGGGAGGTATACTCACTTATTTTAAGAAAATATCATAAACTTCCCTTTACTTATCTTCTAACAATGCACGTATTTTACAGGTATGGGCTCATGAGTATCTCAACCTGAATAGCCTCACACTGATTTCTAATGACTTTTCTTGGCCAACCCTTGCTCGTTATGCCCCAGATAGGCGGGTGAATGCCATCGCCCATAGGCATGATTATGCTTATAGCCGCGCCTTTCTTACAGGATTGCGCTCTAATAAGGTAACCATATTTATTTCTGCTTTTTTTTCTCAATGTTCAAACTTTCTCTAATATACCTTGTCTTCAGGTGAGGTGGAGTCCTTGGCGCCACTGGAGGGGTACCATGCATGCTCAACTTAATTCTGTAGTTGAGATGTTCCATAAGAGGATTCTATTCGAAGGGCCTCCTGGCAGGTATTGGTACCTTGGAGAAAGAGTGCGTGCTCAACTTTGTGGGGCTTATTCAACTGCTCATGTGCCTCATGCACCTCCTTCCTCTATGAGGCATGCTGATAGATTGACAGACTATGCCTTAGTAGACGCTATGGCTAGTGTATTTGCGGATGCTTTCCATCGTCCGCATGAGGATTATCGCACATTCTGTCAGCATTATCTGATGCGTCCATTAGTATCAGGGTTTCCACCTATTGAGGTATTGAACTTTTCTCTTGATTGCCTTACCCCTTTTCTCATATATTATTCCTCATATCTCTTTTTTTGGCAGGGTCGTCGAACCCGAGGGCATGATTCCCATCCTACAGCTACTACAGCTCCTACTGAGGGCGAGTCTTCATCCTCTGCTCCTTCTTTGCCACCTGTTCCTTGGCAGGTGCAAGTCATTGAGGATGACAGCTTTGTTCAAAGACCAATCACTCGAGTGCCTTATAATGAATACCTACATATTGATCCTTCTTATACTTCGGTAATCATCATACTTTCACCCTTCATCATATGTAGCTCTCTCTCTTCTAACATTTTGAATCTTTCGACCTTTCAGGTGCCCGCATCATACACTGAGGAGTGGTTGGCATAAAGTGCATCGTTGACTAGAGAACTTCAAAGGATGAATCTTGATGCACATAATGCGAATATAGCTGCACAGGTAACTCTCTCTACTCTTTCAATCACCGATGATTTCATTCTTCACCAATCTCACCTAAGCTTTGGGTTTGCAGGCTTCGAGCCAGCCTTCACAGGAGTGCCATGGATCGAGAGGAGATCACGAGGCGTCGGGTTCACGGGGAACAAGGAAATCATCCCGGCGGAGATGATTTGTACTATTAGGCCTATAGGAGGCCCGCTTAGGGTTTTCTATGTAACTTTTTCTCTATGTATGCAATAAAAACCCTGATTTGGCATGTAATTATATCCTAATGAGAATACAAATAAGTTTCAATTACTTTTTTGGTTCAATTTTAACCCGAAAAATAGGTCAAAACTGACGAAAATTAAGCGAAAAGTCAAACCGGGCGTCAAAAGGTCTCGAAAAAGTCAAAATTAGGCAAAATTTGGGATCAGGGATGGATGACCATCCCTCCATGGACGGTTGGCCGTCCCTAGGGGATGGTTGGCTGTCCTTAGTGGGATGGTCATCGACCCTATTCTCTAATTTTTGAATATTTTGACGATTTTTGACTTTTTGAGTGTCTTACTTCGCTTCTAACTCGATTTCTTTGCCAAAAAGCTATAAAAACACACTTCTATGCTCACTTTCATCACACTAAACACAATGGAAGCTCTCAAGTTGATCATCAACCTATTCGTAGCAAGAATGCGGGCAGAAGACAAGAAGGTGTTTACACGGTTCGGCTTGACTTCCTGGTTCTTTCTCTGTCATGTGAAGCTTGAACACAAGCTTCTCAACTCTGTGATCCACTTTTGGGACTCTGCTCTTCAAGTATTTCGCTTCAACTATGAAGAGGTATGTCCTTTATTTGAAGAGTTTTGTGCTTTGATGAATATCTCTACTAGTGGCCCTTTCATCTTTCCTACCATCCGTCGAGGTTACTTTCAAACCTTTTCTTCTCTTTTTGAACTTTCGCCTAGAGAAGCTTTGATTGCACCTTAAAATTTCATATTCTCATGCATTATTCCCATCATTTTGTGCATACTTGAGCCATTTATATTTATAAATAGATGCGTTTTATGTTTTGCCTTATTTTTGTGCCTTGCAGGTTGAATGCAATAAAACGGATGCTTTTTGCATGCAAAGTGAGAGCTTCGAGTTAAGCCTTGGAAGTCTTCAAAGGTCATGGGACTTATAGAACATACTTCTAAGTGTGTCTAGATGCCACATATCAAATTTCAAAGCTAAATGTCAAGTGGTTTGGGAGATATGGGCAAATGAAGTCATGAAGTGAAAAAAGCGACCAATCTGGACATTTTTGAAAAACTGCTTCTCTCCAGATTGAATTAGACAATGAGACCACTATGGTTGGAAATAAGACTTCTCAAGCTTTGCGTGCATATAGAGAACGTCCAAATCCGACTTCGGACGAGAGAGATATGACCATTTGAAGTCGGAGGCATTTGCAAGGCATTTTGAGGCATTTTGAGGCATTTTCGGAGAATCTGAGAGGTGGAACCGGTACCACCTTTTAGTGGTACCGGTACCAAGCCCAAAAAATCAGTTTTTAAGCTTTAGAAACATTTTGCACTGGTACCAAAACCCATGGTACCGGTACCAAGGCCCGTGGTACCGGTACCAAGGCCCGAAAACTGCGTTTTTCAGCTGTAAATTGTCTTTTTGATAAGGGGCAATATGGGGATTTTGTGGGAACTCTAGGGCACGAATTAGGGGCCTTTTTAAAGGCATTTTCAGCCATTTTTGGAGCTCTCCCTTCAAGTCTTCTCTTAGTTTTAGTTTAGCTTAGTTCTTAGTTTAGTTTCTCTTAGTTTTAGCTTAGGATTTCCATTGTTCTTCATTTTATAGGTTAAGATAAGCTTAGTTTAGGTTGTTTTCCATTCTCATTTTCATTTATGCTTTGTAATCTTAGTTGTTCTTCATTTGTAGCTTGTTAAACTTTGTATTTCATTTCATTTTATTCAAGAATCATTTGCTTTATGTTTATTTTCCTTGCCTTTATGGATTTCTAGGTTTTCAAAGTTGGATTCAATGGTGGATTTCCATCTCACAACTATCATTCTTATGCTATAAATGTTGGTTGGATGATGTTCAATACTCTTTATTTTATGAACCCATTTGGTTTTGTATCTCTTGAAAATTTGTAGACAAGCTTTTGCTTAGCACAAATGGTGCTTGAACCACATGCACTCCAAGTGTTTGCTAAAGTGCCTCAAAGAGTATTTTCCATTATTCAACCTCATTTTCTTTGTGTTTTGTGTTTGAATGGTTATAAATATTTTCATATTTGAACCCTCTTGGTTTGACATCTTCTTGACAATGTGTTAACAAGTGATACTTCGTACACATTGTGCTTGAACCTTTATGCATTCCAAGTGTTTGATGAAATGCCCAAGAGAACGTTTATTTCCATTTAACACCATTATGCTTCTATTGCTAAATCCTCTATTAAAGACCATTCTTCAATGGATCCTAGATGAGTTTTCCTTTCAAAATGCATTTAAAGTTAAATCCTCCATCAAAGACCATTCTTCAATGGATCCTAGATGAGAAATCATAGTGAGAAATACATGTTCCTAAGTTGTGGATGGAATGAAACCCAAGAATCCAACCATTTACATTTCATTATTGTTAGCTTAATTTAATTAGTTCTCTACAAAACAATCACCAATCAAAACCCCCATGATTTTACACTTTCTTTTGCATTCTTTGGTTTGCAACACATAAGGATCATTTAGACCTGTTCCACTCCCTGTGGATATGACCTAAGGACTCCCTAGTATTTATTGCTTGACGACCGGTGGATTCCTACGCTTGGGATTCTATTGCGCACCTCAATTTTCAGTTCAAGCAAGCTTCTTCATATATCTATGAAAACTCCATTGATCTTCTCAAACTAGCTTCATTTTTCTTGAGGGAAGGTGGAAAATCACTATCTCTTCATAGGCCTACCCAATACGCACTTGCCTTATGTATAGTGGGTTGTTTTCTTGTTTCGAACGAAACCATTTTCATACCCATTGAGATATGTGAGCTCATTCTGCCATTGTCAAAATCTCATAACATTATCCCTTTGGTGCTTGATGAAACTCTAAACGGACTTGACCACTTCCACTCCAACTCTGCTTCTTGTATTAGGGGTAGCCCCATTCTCCTTCAGATGTGGTTGGTTGAAAGACTCAAGCTGATCACTCCTCTTGATGGGCCAAAACACTTGTCCCATAATTATTGCTCGCGTAAGCTTTTATTTCTTGAGCGTCACTCGATTCAGGACATGATCATCTTCTTCTATTCAGTGGCATATGGCTATATGGGACTGTGGTGAAGAGTATGTACTACACACTTCGGGATGTTGTCAGGTGAAGCTTATGGGCCTAAAGCATACATCGTTTTACTAGGCTTCTCGTGTACTTCGCCAGATGGGTCGTGCTCAAATCAACCTCCCTATCAAAGGGCATGTTCATGGGATAGAGGCGGCTACTCCTTCTTTAGTATCTTGGGCTATGAAGAAATGGGCTTCAGGCTTATGTTTGAGTCAGGTAGGGGATTGCAATGGGCCTTTTAGGCTTGATGGGGAGTATCGGGCTTGGCTTAAATGAGACTTGGGTTCAAAGGTGTAGGCTATGAAGGATAAGGTTCGAAGCCTCGTTTATGATTCTCGAGTTGCAGCTCAGTTGGCAAGTTCGTCACTTCCACCAGATGCGTCATGAGTTAGGACAACTAAGAGAAATAGGGGAAATGAGAATGAAGCCCAAGCCCGCAGAGCAAGAAGGACTTAGAGTAGGTTAGAGATTTTTTTTATTTTTCTTTTTTTCTAAGCAATGTAAGATTTGAAAAAATTAGGAATTATGGATACACATGGCATGTAATAAATCTTTCAAAGAGGTTTCTACCCTTTATGGATGAATAAATATCAATTTTATTAAAATCTCAACAAATATCTCTTAATAATTACAAATGAACCAAACTCTTGATGTTTTTACAAGAAATAGACCGCACCCAAGGTAACTTTATGGGTTGCCTACGTATCCGTCCTTGATGCAATTCTTTGTCATTTTTCCTTAACTCTTGGTGATATTTAGGGAATCAGGTCTTCGTAGTTCATGAATCAAATTGAAGAAGTCCACTTCTTTTTTTATTTTACTTGCTCTAACTTTTGCCTAAGCAGCATTTTCAGGTTTTCTACTTAGCGAGCTTGTATTTTTTTTATTTGAATACCCTAACTTTTGCCTAGG
>JAESVK010079893.1:0-20296 GCA_017140935.1 Hamamelis virginiana | reverse complement strand
TGTTTTTTTTTTTTTTTATATTATTTTTTTTATATGTGGTACTTCTTCAATTGATCCAAATTGGTAGGTTGAGAGAATTCATTCCCATCAATGTTTGCAATCTTCACGGCTCCGCCTGACAGTATTTCTCTGATGATGTAAGGGCCTACCCATGTGGGCTTGAACTTTCCTCGCGGGTCATGGATCGGTGTTCGAATCTCCTTTAGTACTAAATCCCCTTTTTTCAAACCTCTGTGCTTCACTTTTTTGCCAAACGCCTTGGTTATTCTTCTTTGATACCCCTGAATGTGGTAAAATGCCCTCAATCGCCTTTCATCTAGTAGAGCTAACTCTTGATACCAGTTCCTTACCCATTCTACCTCCGTCAGTTGACTCTCCATGGCAATTCTTAATGACGGGATTTCTAACTCTATAGGCAATACCGCTTCCATTCCATATACGAGTGAAAAAGGTGTAGCCCCGGTCGATGATCTAATGGAAGTACTATATTCCCACAGTGCTAATGGTAATTTCTCATGCCAGTCATTGTAAATCTCGGTGGTCTTTTTCAAGATCGACTTGAGATTCTTATTCGCTGCTTCAACAGCCCCATTTGTCGGTGGTCTATAGGGAGATGAGTGGTGATGCTTGATACTATACTTTTGTAAGAGCGCTTCGATTTCTTTTGGGAAATGCTGTCCATTGTCAGAGATGAACTCGTGGGGCACTCCATACCGGTAGATGATATTATTCTATATGAACCTCGCTATTTGCTTGGCATTCAATGTCTTGTAGGATGCAGCTTCTACCCACTTGGTGAAATAATCTATGGCGATCAGGATCTACTCGTGTCCGTTTAAGGCTGTAGGGGTTACCTTGCCAATGATGTCAATGCCCCATGTTGCAAATGGCCATGGCGAAGACATGGTAGTGAGTGGCATCGAGGGTTGATGTTTTCTACTTGCAAACACTTGACATTTATGACACTTCTTGACATGTAGATGGCAATCCCTTTCCATGGTTGACCAACAATACCCTAGTCTCACGATCTTCTTAGCTAGCATGTATCCATTCATATGTGGAGCCCCAGCCCCTTCATGCACTTCCAACACTATTCCTTCAGCTTCTTGTTCATTGACGCACAACGGATGCACTCCATCATGTGATCTCTGGTACAGCTTCCCCCCACATAGAATATACTGGCTGGCTAACCTTCTTATGGTTTTTCTATCTACGGATGATGCCTCTTTTCGATACTCTCTTTTTTCTACAAACTGTTGGATGTCATAGTACCACGGCTTTCCATCATTTGGCTCTCCATTTTGGATAACACAACAGTAGGCCGGCTCTTCTCGGGACTCTATAATGAGAGGAGTTACACCTTCATCTTTAGGGATATCTACCATGGATGCTAGAGTGGCTAAGGAATCCGCAAACTTATTTTTTAACCTAGACAGATAAAAGAAGTCGATTCGACGGAATTCTTTCACCAAGGTCTCTAAGTATTCATGGTAGGGTAACAACTTCTTATCCCGAGTCTTCCATTCTCCTCTAGTCTGACATATGATCAAGGCGGAATCCCCATATACTTCCAATTCTTCCACACCTAACTCCAAGGCAGCTTCCAATGCTAGGATACAGGCTTCATATTCAGCTATATTATTAGTAGCATCGAAGGATAACCTGACAGATAATGGTATCAAGTTATTCTTCGGTGTGACTAACAACACACCTATTCCACATCCTCTCTTATTATGAGCCCCATCAAAGAAAACTTTCCAAGGCTCCTTACTTACTTCTAGAATCTCTTCGTCAAGGAAATGATACTCAGACGGTCTTTCTATTGACGATGGATGCTCTGCTAGAAACTCTGCCACTACTCTTCCTTTCACTGATTTCTGCACCACATATTGAATGTCGAACTCTGATAACAGCAATAACCAACGGGCTGTCCTATAGGATAACACTGGCTTCTCCAATAAGTACTTTAGGGGATCCATGCGACTAATGAGTTGCACTTGAAAAGACAGCATGTAATGGCGGAGCTTTTGGGTAACCCACACCAATGCCACACATGTTTTCTCTAATGCGTCGTATTTAACCTCATAGTTAGTCATCTTCTTACTCAAATAGTACACCGCATTCTCCTTTCCAGATTCTGGGAGATACTGAGCTAACATTGCTTCCATCACAGTTTCAGTGAGTGCTAGATAAAGTAGCAAAGGCTCACCTTGCCGCGGGGGAACTAATATTGGTGGGTTGCTCAAATACCTCTTAATGGTTTCAAAGGCTTCTTGGCACGCGTCATTCCACTTTGTGTTCACATCTTTCTTAAGAAGCTTAAAGATGGGCTCAAAAATCATGGTTAACTGTGCTATGAATCGACTGATAAATTGGACTTTGCCTAAGAATCCTCGAATCTCTTTTTCTGTCTTTGGCGGTTGCATTTTCGTGATGGCTTTAATCTTCCCTGGGTCGACCTTTATTCCTTTCTGAGTGATCATAAATCCCAACAACTTCCCCACAGTTACTCCAAAGGCGCACTTTTGAGGATTCAATCTCAGGTTATATTGCTTAATTCTTTGAAGGAACTTGCCCTGAGCCTCAAAATGACCTTCTCGATCCTTAGACTTCATGATCATATCATCCACATACACCTCCACTTCTTTATGAATCATATCATGTAATAAGGTGGTTGCCATTCTCTGATAGGTAGAACCAGCGTTCTTTAGGCCAAAGGGCATGACTCGATAACAGAAGGTCCCCCATTGAGTGATGAAGGAAGTTTTCTCCATATCTAGAGGAGCCATCTTTATCTGATTATAACTCGAGAACCCGTCCATGAAGGATAACAAATCATGACCGGCGGTACTATCTACCAGGATATCTATGTGTGGCAATGGAAAATCATCTTTAGGGTAAGCCTTGTTCAAATCTCAGAAGTCTACACACATTCTAACTTTCCCATCCTTCTTAGGCACCGGCACAATGTTAGCTAACCACTCGGGGTATTCAACCACTTGGAGAAATCCAGCGTTTATCTACTTCACTACTTCATCCTTAATCTTCAGTGCCCACTCTGGCTTCATTCTCCTCAACTTTTGCTTAACTGGCTTAACCCCCGGATTAGTGGGAATAAAGTGTTGTACTATGTCGGTGTCAATCCCTGGCATATCTTTGTACGACCATGCAAATACTTCTATGTTTTCTCTCAACAATCCTACCAATTTTTCTTGTTCTTGTGGTGATAGAGTTGCCCCAATGTTAATTATCTTAGACGATTCATCGGATCCTAAATTAACTGATATTAATTCATCCACATTAGGTGGAGTATGTTCCACTTCTCTTTGTTCAAATTCAGGGGCAACATCCTCTCTAGGATCTATGTTCATACCATATATACCCATAGAGGAAAGGAGAGACAAACTGCAAATGAGAAGAATGAAGAAAATGAATATTTTATTAATCATGAAGAAAGAATGATAACACAAACTAAACTATCATTCGCCTCCTAACAAAGGAGGGATGATTTTATTTGAAAAAGGAAAAAAGAAAGTCCTATTTTACTATCCTATGGAAAGAAAGCATAGAAATACTACAGGCTATCATCTGATGGGAGTGATGAAAGAATCTCATGGAAAGTTGCGGAATAAAATTTTTCTCCATAGAAGATGAACCAAGATCACATGATGATTGTATAAGCTATAAATAGAACTTTAAATAATGTAAACAACTTACATTGATAGCCTTAAGAGTAGGATTAAATGATTGTAGAGCAGCCCCAAAACAATGAAAGCCTCCAAGATTGATCCACCCAAGAAGCAAGCTTCAAGAGAATGAGAGAGGAGAGGAGAGTAGTTGCTAGGATTTCTCAAAACCCTTTTGATCTTATCATACTAGCTATGGCCGGCCCTCCCTTGTGTCTATCTAATATGATGAGTGCTAGCTCTCTATTAGATAGATGGTTATCTTATTTCAAATTTGAAATAATTCAAATTCAAAATACAAGTGCAATGATAGATAACTTGTCATCTTATTTTGAATTTCAAAATCAAAATTTAAATTCAAATTTCAAATGCAAGAAGCTTGGCATCTTAATTTGAATTTCGAAATCATATTTTAAATTCAAATTTCAAATGCAATAATCTTCTTAATTGCACATAGACCCTTAAATAATAACCTTTATTATTTAAGTAATTTATAATTAACTTTTAATTATAAATATACCCTCTCTTATCTTTTAAATGAAGCTACCAACTATATGTATGTGACCTCTTAGGTTCACAACAACCTAGTAGTAGGAATTAGGATAATAAATTATCCTTCAAATAAAACTACTTTTATTTAAGGTTCAAATTAGAACTCTTCTAATTTCCCTTTGAGAAATGATTTCTCTAAGGCCTCTACTAGTCCTGATTGACATCTAGCAATATGTCAAGACACACCCTAGGTTGTGTGAAGGTTAATCATAACACAGTGAACCCTTTAGTTACAATTAAGATACAATTCAATCCTTCCATCAAACAATGCCTTAGTTAAATTACTTGGGTATAGGATAATATGTCAAAACCCTAATTTAACATTTTGTATGTGATTCTCAAAATATAAATTCAACCTTGGGATACTCAAGAAACAATTTTCTTATTCCAAACTGCTTTGGCCAAAGACTTATATGAATTATATCTTTGAGAATAATACGAGGCATTCCCTCTCTTTACTGAGAGTGATAGATTCCTTGTTGTACACTCATATGTCCCCATGACAGGTCTACTAGGGCCAATGAGTACATACACAAATTCCATGGTTAGGATATGTACATTGTACTATCAAACCCTAATATCCCTAACACAGGACATCTATGGTGCCTCAGGTCTAAGGATCACTTGCATCATTGTAACCCTGAGTTGTTGTTTGACATGTAAGTAAAACTCATTCAACAAACTCAATCAATGATCACATTCAGTGTACTTGTTCTCAAACAAGCACCCACAGGTTTGTCCTAGTGTCATAACACAAATGACTTGAGACTAGTCATTCTCCATATTGAGCAGACATAACCTGTGCTAGTCTATCCGGATTATTAATGCCCAATAAATAATCCTATGACTGGGAATATCTAAGAAATAAATCTTTAACATTATAAGTCTCCTAATCTCAACTCTTGAGATCTTATATTGACATTTCTTCTAAGGACTTACCATGAATATAATAACAGAAGAATACATGATAATCAAAAGCCCATATTATTACTGAATAATAATAATAATACATGAATCAACTTTATGTCCTAAATTACACCAGTGTGATTGGCTATTAAGGCATTTTACTAACAAGTGAATCTTCCGCGATTAAATCTTTAACTCGAGGCTCATACCCAAGGCTCCAATTAGTCAATGGATTGGTGGTATCTTCAATGAGGTAGATAGGATTGGATTCATGAACATGCTCTTCGATGTAGACGATCTCTTTGAACATAGCCCCTATGGCGACTTCATCGATATGGTCGACCCAGTCAAACTCTGTATGCTCTTCGACTATGATGGTAGTTGGAGAGAGAGGTAGTAGAGTGTTGAAGAAGATTTCAAACCCATGAACTCTAGCTTTCTGATCTTCAAGGTAAATAGGCTCGGGGAACCCACAATAAGGGAAATCATCCCATTCTTTAACAAAAGCCCCATTCAAAGTGGGCCGGTAAGGTTTCAGAGTGAGGTTAGGAGCTCGTCCTTCTTCTTTAGCCAACTGTCTTTCTCTTCTTTTTTGTGCCATCTCTTTTCTGTCAACTTCGGTACTTCGATAGCCCAATCCGAAAGGGTAGATTGCTGAGGGATACTCGATGGGACCATGCGTGCCTTGATGACAACGACTTAAGCCCATTCCTGGAAAGAAGCCCATATTTTTCATGATCTGACCTACTTGCATATTCCCATATGGACTATAGTCTAGCACCATTTTCTCTTTACATCCAGATTCAACCTCTATACACTGTATGTATTCAAAGCCTGTCAATGGTACTTCTTCAATCTCTGACTTGATCTCACAGATAGGTACACGGGTAGGAGTGATCTCAGAATCTCCCTTCAATGTCACCACTGAGCCTTTGTAGGGGAACTTAACTTTTTGATGGAGGGAAGAAGGCACAACCCCAACTGGATGGATCTAAGGCCTACCAAGTAAAAGATTGAAACAAGCAGGCACGTCTAGTACTTGGAAATCGACTTGGAACTCTATAAGCCCAATAGCTAAAGGTAAAGTGACCAGACCAACTACTTCTCTTCGAGTGTTATCATATGCTCTCACAGTTTGCCCCAACGGCTTGATTACAGACGGTTCGACGCCCAAGTAAGTGGTGGTACTGAGAGGACACACATTCAAGGCTGACCCGTTGTCTATCAATACTGTAGGAATCCTCTTACCCATAGAATCCACCGTGACGTACAAAGTTTGCAAATGATGAGGTCCCTTCTTCGGAAGTTCTGACTCTGTGAAGGATATTAATTGCCCATGCTGATTCCTTAGGTGAAGTATCGATGGGAATCTGAACTTGGTTGAGTAGCCTGAGTACTGTCTACCTGTGCTTTTGAGAAGCCATTAAAAGTCCCCAGATGGTGATATTGGCTTGAGTACGCTTAAGCTGTTTCAATATCTCTTCCTCTTCCTCTTGAACTTCAGTGCGTTCGGATCTTTCTAACTCTCCCAAAGGATTGTCGGATTCCAAGTTGGCGGGCTTAAAATGACGACCTCCTTTAGTGATATGGTTAACATCTTCCTCATCACTGGCCGAAATATCTGATATCTCCTCGGGTGTGTTCATCAAATCTTCCCACTCTATGATATCAATCTCATTTTCTGACCCATCATCTATGGTAGACTCGGCAGAAGTCGAACTTGATCTGAAACATTGGGTGACCCATGGTTGCCTTGGATAGACAGTTCGGTAATGGGTTTCCCCATTCATATCGGTGATCTTGGTTGTGAAATACTTCTTAAGGATACTCTGGCTAGTTTTCTCAAAACGGATGAGATTTGGATCTTCGGGTTCAACCTGAGCCACAGGAACGTCTTTTTTAAGTGAGTTATGGTTATCGCCCCAACCAGGAGGAACAATGGGTTCTTCAAAGGTGGGCTTCTCCATTTTAGGGTAAAGGACATAGAAGTCGAATTTTCCACTAGGTTTCCCCAATAGGCCTACTTCGGGATCTACGGCCTCGTATCTTTTTCGCAACTCCCATTGACTAGTCCTAGTCTTGGAGAAGGCTTTCTTGGCTCCAGCCTTAGGTCTAATGGGTTCAACCTTTGCCATATTAGCTTTACAAGAATCTTCAGGGTAGAGAACGTAGAAACTAAACCTCCCATTTCTTTCTGTCAACAAATCCACACCATCTGTGCTAGAAATTTTCCACCCTTCGGGCTCCTCACCCTGACCAATCTGAGCAATGAGTCTCATCACTTCCTCGTCTTGGGTCTGAGCTTCAATTACACGAGTATTCAACATAGGTTGTACCGCAAAGTTATACAAACACCCTTGAATACCTTCACCAATATCATAAATCTCGTAGTCTTCAAGAACATTCCACATTGCCCATCTGTCCAAAGCCAAGCTGTATACACGGGGGTGAGATTTCCTGCTTAAGGCATCTGCAACAACATTTGCCTTTCCTGGATGATATTTGAGCTCAAAGTCATAGTCTTCCATATACTCCATCCATCGGCGCTGCCTCAAATTTAGGTCCTTCTGAGAAAAGATATATTTTAAGCTCTTATGATCAGTATAAACTTCAAAGTTTTCTCCATAAAGATACGACCTCCAAGTCTTTAGGGCGTGAACCACAGCAGCTAATTCCAAATCATGAGTGGGGTAATTGAGTTCATGAGGTTTTAGCTGACGAGAGCCATAAGCAATAACCTGTCCATTCTGCATCAGGACACAACCCAAACCCTATCGAGATGCATCGCAATATACTGTATACCCCAATCCACTGAGAGGACCCACCAAAATCGGTGCAGAAGTCAATCGAGTTTGCAGTTCAAGAAAAGCTGCCTCGCAATTATCATCCCAAACAAATGCCACTCCCTTTCGGGTAAGCCTCATTAAAGGAGCTGCTACTCTAGAGAAGTTCGCAATGAAGCGGCGATAATATCCAGCAATCCAAGGAAGCTACGAATATCGGTGGCATTTTTGGGTCTTTCCCAGTTTAGCACAGCTTCCACCTTTAAGGGGTCGACAGATATGCCTTGCTGAGAGATCACATGACCCAGAAATTTTACTTCAGTTAACCAGAATTCACATTTCTCCTTCTTTGCATAGAGCTGATGATCTCGCAGGAGTTGTAATACCCTACGAAGATGAGAAGCATGCTCTCGCCTGGTCTTAGAATAGATAAGAATGTCGTCAATGAAGACTACAACAAACTTATCCAAATAAGGCCGAAACACTCTATTCATTAAGTCCATGAAAGCAGCAGGAGCATTTGTCAAACCAAAGGGCATCACCAAGAATTCATACAACCCATAAAGAGTACAGAACGCGGTCTTCAGAATATCTTCCTCTTTAACTCGGAGCTGGTAATAACCTGAGCGAAGATCAATCTTTGAGAAGTAGCAGGAACCCTTAAGCTGGTCAAACAACTCATCGATACGAGGTAAAGGATAGCGGTTCTTCACCGTTACCCTGTTCAATTTTCGATAATCGATGCACAACCTCAACGAACCATCTTTCTTTTTCACGAACAAAACAGGTGAACTCCACGGTGAGTGGCTAGCCCGGATGAATCCCTTGGCCTGTAATTCATTTAGCTGTTCCCCAAGCACCTTCAATTCGGCGGGTGCCATCTTATAGGAGGGAAGATGGATAGGATCAGTGCCAGGGTAGACCTCTATAGAGAAGTCCATGTCACGATGTGGAGGCAGTCCAGGTAATTCATCGGGAAAAACGTCAAGAAAATCCCTCACAACCGGCAGCTGCTCAAAACAAGAGAAATCACCTTCATCCAAATCCAGTGCCGCCAAAGCACTCACTAGTCCATTCACCTGAGCTCGCCAAAGGTCTTTCAGGGTTCGTGGGAACGGTACAGATCTACCCCGTTCTCCCACAAAACAAACCCGACTTCCATCTTCTACAAACAAAGTCACCTTTTTCCTAAAACAATCCACCATTGCTCTGTAGAAAGATAACCAATCTATCCCCAAAATTACGTCATACCCATATAGAGGCATAACAATAAGATCAACATACAATTCGCGACCATCTATCCAGATGACGCAGGATTTACACACAATTTCCGCCTTCACATTTTCCCCAACCGGTGTAGCCACGTACACGGGAAAATCTAAAGAATCGAGCAAAAGCTCCAAGCGAAGTGCACAATCAAGGTCTATGAAAGAGTGCGTGGATCCCGAGTCAAAAAGTACTCGAATCCCAGAATTAAATAAAGAAAGCGTACCATCAACGACATCATTCGTCGAATCTGTGTTAGGAGGCACCATTGCATATACACGACCTGGAGTAGGACCTCGTCCTCCACCCCTACCCTGACGGTTCTGTGGCTGCCTGCTGGACGATGCTTGCTGTGACGACTGTGAGGATTGCGGCAGCTGCATAGGTCTGAAAGTCGGAGCAAAAGGTCGAAACTGAGTCTGCTGAAAGGGTTGTTGTCTCTGTGGCTGCTGATATGGTGAGGATTGCTGTTGCTGCTGAGGCTGAAAAGACTGATATGGCCGATACTGAGGTGCCTGTGGGGGGGGGTTGACTATCAGCATTGAGAGGACAATCACGACGGATGTGTCCCTCATTACCGCAGGAGAAACAAACCAACCGCCCACTGGCATCAAATCCTCCGCCTCTACTTCCCGACTGTCCTGGGCGCTGATAGGGTGACCCGCGAGCACGTCCTCCAGATGAACCCGTACTTCCACTACCACTACTACTGATACTTCCACCCCTGCTGCCGCTGCGCCTTTGCGGACCATAACCGCCTCGACTGGATCCTGACGCCTGCCCAAATCCCTGGCCCTGAGCAGTGTTAGGAACAGCCGCATGTTCCTGATACTGACTAGAAGATTGCCCTGGGCCTTGACTCACATTCTTCCCTGCATTTCTGCCAGACCTCTGCCCCTGTCTCTGACTCCTGTTTCCCTGGCCTCTCCTCTGAAATACCCGCTGAATTTCTGGGAACTCCCTCTCTACTACAAAGGCTCGTTCCACTACTGCCGATAACGTCGGAAGCCTCAACACATAAATCTGCTCTCTGATCTCTGGCCTCAATCCTCTCTCAAACCTTCGAGCTTTTTCTTCTTCAGTGGTCATTACTCCCTTTACATATTTAGATAATTCTACGAACTTTGCCTCATATTCAAGGACAGACATATCTCGTTGAACCAGCCTCATGAATTCGTCAGCTTTAGCCTGTTGGTAAATTTCCCGAATATACATGTCCTTAAATTTCTTCTTGAAAATGTCCCAAGTCATCTCATCAATGTTTGAATCTGGTTCATTACGAATAGCGGTCCACCAGTCGTTAGCTTTTTCACGGAGACCACTAGCAGCAAATCGAACTCTGCATTCAGCTGGAGTACCAATAATCTCGAAAAGCTGTTGAATCTCGTCAAGCCATCGTTCAGCTATCGTAGGATCAGGTCCTCCGTGGAAATTCGGGGGATTCATCCTCGTGAAATCCCTCCATGCGGTAGACCTGATCTCCTCTGTTGGAGCTGTAGCACCACGGCCACGACCGCGACCAGTAAACCCTCGTAATAAAGAAGTCATCTCCCTAAGTAAGCTCCGAACGTCTCCACTACCTTCTTCCGGAGCAGGTTGAGGAGGATTTGAAGGTTCCCCAGTTTCTCGAGCACTCCGTGTAGTCCTTCGATTTGACATTCTATAAATTAAAGCACAAACTGTTAAATAAACTGTTAGAGCGGATTCTTCCCCAAACCATCCTATCGTGTACTACCCAACCTGTTCAATATGATGCATGCACTATTATAACCTCCTAACCTTCCCTAGACTTTACATGCGATGCATGAATTTCCCATTATGGATCTACTAATGAGCTCTGATACCATTTTGTAACGCCCCCAACCTGACCATTATACCGACCATCCCGGGTAGGTCGACACGTGTCAAGATGTAGGTACAACCTGTACTGCTCATTCATATTTCCATACACAGGATAAAGAAACGATAATTTATAACAACATGAAATGATATGTTCTAGTGCATGCATGCCCAAGTACGAGTAATACAACAAGTAAAGAGTCAAAAGTACCAAGTTTAATGCCAACATCCCTGGCATATAGGCTACTAAGGAAATAAACTGATAGTTCGAAATACAGATAACTCAAATGCAAGCTAGACTGCCCGATGCACGACTGCCCAGAACACTGCAAATCCCAATGCAACCTGAGTAGAGTTTCCTACCATTGGACCTATACTAGAAACCTGTAAACCTGCTGCATGAAACACAACATGAGCATGGAATGCCCAATAGGAGTACAACCTCAACCAACAGTAACAATATTTATACAAGGAACATGATAAATAAAATAGTTTATATTCAGTTCAAAGTTCAAATAACGTAAATGGTGTGGGTTTAGAACAGTTGTAAATGCAATATAATGTCCATCAATTTCGAAGACCAGGCTCACAGAACGTATATCAGGACGTTGTTCTAGGCTAACAAGCCTCCGGCACAACGACAGCCAAAACCGACCACTACGGGGTCTGACCTCTCGAGGATAACCGATCAGTTGCCTAAAACACCTGGCCAACTGTCGAGCCACTACGGGGCTATATACTTCGGGTCCGCACTAAGGCTCCACCCAGGACCATGGGCCCTTAAATAGTCTCCCTGTATACCAACCGAGCCTAAACCATGCATATCAGCAAGGGTTTATATAATTCCAAATCAATTTTCAAAGCGAGCAGGTAAAACAATTCATATGTGGCATATAAGCATAATCAAGCATCATTTCAAAACAGTATAACACCATCCGAAAGCAGGAATGAAATAAGTAAATCCATATGCCATCATATAGGTTCATAAACCATTATAAAACACGCCACACCAATAGTTCATCAAGTATGTTCCATGTATCATGTCTATTTCATAAAACAGTTCAGCATAACATGCCATATAAAATCATATATTATCACCGTTAGAGAGGTTCAGTATCCTACCTTGACTGGGCAAATAACTCCTAGCAGTGTCTGGGTGTAATGCAAGCTAACTCGCAAAAGGATAATTACCGGGACTATCCTGATCTGAAACATTGACCAATGAAGATATGCATAAGTCCCTGCCTAATAAAATAACCCTAATATTTAAAAACTAGACTCCGAGAGCTTTCCGTACATATAAAGTACGCGAAAATCGGAGCTCATATGCAAAAGTTATGAGGGTTTGAAGTTCGAAGAAGAAAATTTATAAAAAGGGCCAAATTGATAAAGGTGGGGGGGGGTATTTTTGTAATTTGGCCATTAAGACAACCATTAGTGGTCGTCTTCTTCACGTGGAGCCAACCTGCAACCAAGCTTCTGCACTTAAAAAAAAATATATTCAAAAAGAAAACAAGGTCATATGATTATATTTAACCATAAATTAAAAGGTTAAAACCTTAGTGTATATATATATATATATATATATATATATATATATATATATATATTAAGACAGCAAGAAGGCCACATGACTGTCACGGCTGAAGTGCCATGGCTGGGACTGCCATGGCCGGAGCTCATAGAGCTTCAGTCCGGACCTTCCAAAAATTAAAATAGCCTTTTTTTAAAACATGTAAAACTCAAGTAATTAGTTTAACAAATATTGAAATCAAATAAAGAAAAAAAAACCAAAGCTTGAACTCATATCAGAATTTGGGCAGAGCAGCCATGGCTGCTCACGGCCACCTTAAATCCAGTCTATCAAAACCCACCAAGATCCATCTCAAAAATTGATATACAAGAAAAAAAAACTTTCAAGAAATGATTCTATCACATGCAAAGGATGTTAACACAAGTTCTTCCACTTAACTCAAAATTTATAAAGCTTGGATGAAGGCACCCATGGCTGCCGTGAGTCATCACCTTCACCACAGTCACTTGAAACTCAAAAATTAAACCATCCCAATAGCTCATACAGTATATGCAGACCCAAAATAACATGATCCTTTCACCCAACCAGAAAAGAGACAAAAATATGAAGGATTCTGGGCACATGCAGTCCCGAAATGCAAGCTCAAAACAGAGCTTCTTGTATTGTCATTTAAATTTCAGAAATGTAGTGAATCAGGCCATGCATGCTCAAACTTATCCCATATGCACCATCACAGATATAGATTCATTACATGCAAACCCAAAATCTTATAACCCACCGATTAGAAATTGTTTTGAAGCAACATTCACCATGATCCGAGAGATCATGGTGTAAATCACACAAATAACAAATTTAAATACACAGGCATGTTGTAAAAACTCATGAATCTCAAAGTTTACTTGCATGCAAGCTGGGTTCTCTCTCCCAAGTCAGAAAATCAGCAGCTAGCAGAGAGTTGGAGGAGAAGAGAGAGATGAAAATCCTTAGTTCAAAAGCTTGAACTCACCTTTAATGGAGGGAGAGCAGTTTTCCGGTGAGGAATCCGGCAGGGCTCCAGCCAAAAATTCCACCCCAGCCGTACTCTCTCTCTCTACACACTCTCAGCTCTCTCTAAAATGTTAGAAACCCACAAATCGAATGTGAGTTTAGAGAGTTGCCTGCTACGATTTTTAAAGAGGTGTTTAGGGCTATTTTTGCAATATGCAAAAATTCAATTTGTTAAATTTACAAGAGGCCCTTTAGTTGATATAAAACTTTAGAATCGCCACTAACACTTATAAAAATTTCAAAATTGAAGCTTCTAAATTTTAAAATACCCCAAAACTTATTAAATTGAAGCTTCTAAATTATAAAATACCCCAAAACTTATTAAAATGATGAAAATAGCACATTCAAAATTTTTGGGGTATTACAGACTGCATGGGTATGAAGTGGATTTTGGGTAACATTGGGTTGAGAAGGTGGGGAAATGGTTTTGTTATCTATGAGATCTTGGACTTCATGACGGAGACGAAAGCTGCGGTTAGTAGTATGGCCTTTGGATTGATGGAAATGGCAGTATTCATTTTCATTGTATTTCTTAGGTAATGGGTTGGGTGTAGGTCTAGGTTCCAAATGTTGGAGCAAGCCTCGAGCTTTTAATTTCTCGAAGACTTTTTCCAATGGCATATAAAGCTCGGTGAATTTTCTGGATGGTTTATTTCCTAAGGAAAAGGGTTGGGTAAATGGAGCGGGTTGAGATATAGCATTGACTTCGGTAGCATTCCCATTGATGACAGGTTAGCGGTTCTTGTAAGGTTCGTCGGTTCGGAGAGCTCCATCGGCTAGAGAGTCTTCCACTTGGGTACCGGCAGCGACTAGAGCTCAGAAATTTGGAAGATATTGGAAAAACATGTGCTTGTGATAAATTAGGAGCAAGTTCTTTACTATCATGCGAATTTGTTCTTCTTCCTCAGGGCGGTTAGCCATCTTAGAAGCCTTGGCTCACCAGTGGGTGAGAAAAGCAGAGAAAGTTTCTCTTGATTCCTGTTTAGTAGTCTCTAAATCCCTCCTTGTGATATCAACTTCGGTGTTATACCTGTAATGATTGCTGAACTCAGTGGATACATCCTCCCAGGTCTTTATCCTTGACTCATCCAGTGCCAAAAATCATTTTAGGGTTGATTCAACCAGTGTCTCATGGAACATTTGTGCTAGCAGGTCATCGTCAGCCCCTTGTGGGTGCATGGCCCTCACGTACATCTTCAGATGGGTCTTAGGGCAACCCATTCTGTCAGACTTCTCTAACTAGGGCATTCTGAAATGAGTGGGCATGCGGGCCTTAGGGAACAGAGATAATGACGACATGTCCACCAGATCATCAGACTTCCTAATACCTTTCAAGGCTTTTTCCAGAGCTTCCACCTTACTACCTAACAATATGGGCTCACTGGAAAAGAAAGCAGGGGCTTTGGGCTTGGACTCTTTATCCAGATCAACAGGCTGAACAAATTCTGGACCAGACCTAGTGGGCTCAGCAACTATCTTCGGTCTAAAGAAACATTCATCTTCATCAACATTCTCAAACAAGGGATTAGTGCGGGCTCGTACCTTATCCTCCTCTTCTTTTTGATGAACTAACTCCTGGACCACTTTTAAGAGTGCCTCAATCTTCTCATCAGTCGTCTTTCCATTAGTTCCAATGGTGGTAGGGGTATGATCTTCGTTACTAGACATCTTTGAATCAACAGGTAGACCCTTAAACAACCGACCGCTAGAATCACGATGCCAAGCTAGAATGCTGGGAAAGGGAAAAGATCTTAATCAACTAATCTCACATGCTCACAAAAGTATAGGTCCAGAGCCTACACATCAATCTCATTCTCTCACATTCTATTGTGAACCAGCCAACCTGATGTTTATCCGTCTCGATTTATCCTTCTCTGTTATCCACGTTTATCCTTTTCTATTATCCACTCAAGATTGGGTTTTGAAAAAGGATAAGAATTTATAAAAAACTGAGAGTCGCCACCTTATTTTTAGGGAACAAGGAAACCACAAAAAGAGTTTTATTTTTAATAAAACACTGACCTCATATTTTGGAAAAGCATGGTCTTTGAATCAAAGTTGGATTCGGGGGCTAGGTTACGAAGTGGGAAGGTTCCAAGGAACTCCTTGTAGGCACCCACCTCGCCCTAATTAAAGGTCTCCTAATTAAGTTTGGGCTTTATCAAAATCTTATCACAACAATGCTATTTATCTAATCAACCACAAAATATGAATAATAATATATAACAATAATAATAGATAGTACAAAAGTATA
Organism: Hamamelis virginiana; assembly: GCA_017140935.1. Classification (NCBI taxonomy): domain Eukaryota; kingdom Viridiplantae; phylum Streptophyta; class Magnoliopsida; order Saxifragales; family Hamamelidaceae; genus Hamamelis; species Hamamelis virginiana. Next base: position 4,429 of record JAESVK010079893.1, on the reverse strand, counting down.
CACAATCCTAAGGGTCTTAGGAGACTCGTAGTCAACCTAAGATTGGACTTGCGCCCTATTGACTGCCTACGTACCTTACCAATTGCTTGATAAAGATCAAAGTCCACGTAGTTCGATTACCTAGGATTCTCCTATTATAATGAACTACACTATCATCATAATTCTATCTTGTCCAAGACTCTATCTTCGAGAGTTTTTGTTAGTTTGAAATTCTTTGTAGAAAATAATTCACCAATTAGTAGATTCCCAATGAACTTAGAATTCCTTTTAAAACACAATTCTTATAAAATCATAATTCTTTTAAAAGTGGGAATTCTATCCCGAATCAAATCCTTTCAAAGGGTGGAATTTCATTCCAAATCAAACTCAGAGTTCGAATTTCATTGGGATTCATTTAATGATGGATTAATTTTAGTAAGACACTAGTTTTGAAAATCCTCTCGAAAATAGGATCCTAAACTCACTAGAATCCTAAATCTAATGTAATTCTTACAACAAAGGGGAATCCTAGGTGAGGTCAAGTGACCCCCCTAATCCTAGGGTCTCTAATTAATCCTAGGTTAGTCTAAACACCTAAAATACTAAATGCATGCTTGCTGGAATTTAAATAAAATAAGTAAAAGATGCGACAAACAATGCTAGCAATGCATGAAAAATGACCCTAAATGCAATCTAATCAAACTATGTGAACCTAGGCATATTTCTAAGTTGGATTTGACCCTAAAAATGGTTCTTAACTTACTTTAAAGTTACTTTCAATCCATGGACAGATTTGAATGTATCTCTAAAAATAAATTAAAACCCATGAAAATAACAAAGAAAAAATGTGAAGATGAGCTAAGATGCAATCCTACATGATATGCTATCATTACTATATGTAAAACAATGCAAAATGTGGCTTAAAAATGATAAAAATGTCCATTTAGAGCATGTATTCAAATATGGACAGATTTGAATACATACTTAAAATGACTTGAAAATCATTCTTAATCCACATAAAATACCAAATAAAAATCCTAGCATGCTTACTAACATAATGGACTAAAATACTTATGCAAATCAATCAAGAAAAAGTCACATATTCATGCTCAAAACATTAAATTTATCATAAGGGAAGGAACTTACCTTCGCTTGTTCCCTCGAACACAATTCATACATCAATCATTCCAATGCACCCCATATCATAAAATCAATTGAAATAAAGCAGGAACAAAACTAAACTTGATATACAATGCCTAAACTACTTCTAACATCCTAACAATAACTTATTGACTCAAAAGACTCAAACTTTCTTATGCACATGCATCTCTACTAAAAAAGAAAATCATATCTATGAAACCAATCCCTAGTATGCATTCTAAACATGAAATAAGCTCATAAGGATACTCCTAACAATCAAACAATGATCATAACATATCAAAGACTCTAACTCAACACTAGACTTAGCCCAAAGTTCTCAATCATGCAAAACAACATAGAAAAAGGACTCTAAACATGTTAAACATTGCATGAACATAAAAACATTCAACCCTAACTTATCATACATGATTAAAGTCTACATTCTCAACCTAAATCATGCATGAAAATAAAGGAATGAAAGCCTACATTCTACAATACACAAAAACTACCCAAAAAATTCTAAATCCTAACTATGTTACACAAGACTTAATTCTAAACACAATGATGCACTTAAACTAACCTTTAGCCTTCTTTTTCCTTGGTCCTAGCCTTCTTCTTCAACCTTCAATGGCCTCCAATTTCGTGGCTAATGGTGGCTGCAGTTCTATAGACTCCCAATGTCTTCTAATGCAAAGTAGGCTCCCCTTAAACCTATTCCTAAGTGATGTATTTATAGAAAGAGGCTCTAAATTGATTAATGGTTGTCATTAAAACCCTAGGGAATGATCTAAGGGTCTCAAATCAGTCTTCCAAGGTCTCTAAGGTCGTGCCAAGTGTCCCAAGCTGAGCTAGATAGCCATTGGAAGAGTCCCAAAGCATCCAAACTCTCAAAAAATCAAAATTGGGCGAATCTGGGCATTGGGCATGGATGACCGTCCACCCTAGGATGGTCGACCATCCAGCTTGGATGGCCAACCGTCCATGGAGGGATGGTCATCGAGCCCTCAGCCCAATTTTGCCCTATCTCGACCCGTCTCGGCTGTTTTCGGCTTTTCGAGCCCGTTCAAGTCCAAATTTGACGATTCAAGAGCCAAAACGACTGTGATTCGATTCTCCATGTTTTAAGAAGTGTTTGAAGTGAAAATGATTTGACCAAAGTCAAAGAGTTAAGGAAAAACCACCCGATCAGCTGTTTTGGCTCTGTTGGGCCCAAATTAGGGTTTTAGAATTTGCTGACCGTTTGATCTCGAAATCATTTCTTCTTCTGAAAACAAGTTTTAAAACATTTTAAGAAAGTATTTTGAAGGCCTCAGTTTGTCAAAAAGATCGAATCCCAGCTGTTCCCGGTCGAAACCCTAATCTGAGTTTGAAAGGGCCCTATGAGCCTTAAGAGCCAAACATGAACCAAAAGGCTCAACAGACCTTGTCATTAACCAACTTAGCTACCAAATACACCCTAATTACCTATGCCAAAACCTCAGGACAATCTGAAACCAATTCGATAGCTCTTAGGGACTTTTGTGATCAAAAAGATAATTCTGCCCCTTAGGTCACAAAAGACCTAATTACCTATCGAGCCTGACTCAGAATGCAATGAAATTTGACAGGTGCCCCTATGGACTCCCTAAAAATATAATGCAAAAGGAACCGACTCAATCTAACCTAAAAACCTACATGCGATAATGACCTCTAACTAACTACCTACAAGGGTAGAACTGGTAACTTAGGGTTTTAAAACCCTATTTAACTTCTAATCACAGGCAACCATTAATGACCATTCCCATGGTAAAAAATGGATGTCTATATCTTATGAAAATGGGCCTAAGGCCCAAGCACGAATCTTATTCTTACAGCTCACATCTCAATCTTATGAAAATAGGCCTAGGGCCTAAGTACGAATCTTATTCTCACAACTCATATCTCAATCTTACCACAGGTTTATATCTTCTATCCAATTGACATGGGCCTAAAGCCCATATCTCAAACTCACAGCGGATCTAAATCTTCTATCCAAAGGACATGGGCCTAAAGCCCACATCTCATGTCTCACGTCTTCTCCTAAGACTCACAAATCAATACCACTATTTGGGCAGCATAACACTACCACAGGCCTAAACTCATAAACCTATAAGGTACTAGTCACTCTTTGAGGATACATCCCTTAAGAGTTTAGGGTATTTCATAAAGGTCTAGTACTATAGATCGGTTCTACACACTTCACAGTCAAGGCTCAATACAAAACCGGGTGGAAAATTCGGCAGCATAACATTACAAAAGTGTGTGATCAGACGATATAGGGTATGTGTCTTAGAGGAAGTCTATATGGACTAATGCAAAGGATAGGCTGAGTGTCCCTTACTTGCTCGGTCCAATCGATATACCTAACCACATGTGACATCAGGAATGTCGCGTGGGTCTAACAGTACGTGATTGGTCCGTTTGATATACCCGAGGGTACTTGGCAAGAAGGGTGATGGCTTTCGCATACATGGAACCCAAGAATCAAAGAGACTGGGCCCAGGGCTAGGCTCATCGTTGGCTTTAGCATACAACGTCCTAAACATGCAGAGTCAATGCACACACAATGCAGAATTCAAGTCACACAGTCATGCAAATGCCAGTGGTTGATTTTATTAATTAAGAAATTGAAAAGCCCAAAAATAATTAATTGGAGTTTAGCCCTCGACATCCCCAGTGGAGTGGCCAATCTGTGAACCAGCCAACCTGAATATCCCGAGGGATCGGGAGGCCTCTCATTCACTTTGGGGGTATCTTTAGTGAATTGTGGATGATGTTTATCCGTCTCGATTTATCCTTCTCTATTATCCTTCTCTATTATCCACATTCATCCTTCTCTATTATCCACTCAAGATTGGGTTTTTGAAAAAGGATGAGAGTTTGTAAAAAACTGGGAGTCGCCACCTTATTTTTAGGGAACAAGGAAACAAAAAAAAAAAGAGTTTTATTTTCAATAAAACATTGACCCCATATTTTGGAAAAGCATGGTCTTTTACATCAAAGTTGGATTCGGGGCTAGGTTACGAAGTGGGAAGGTTCCAAGGAACTACTTGTAGGCACCCACCTCGTCCTAATTAAACGTCTCCTAATTAAGTGAGCTTTATCAAAATATTATCAAAACAATGCTATTTATCTAATCAACCACAAAATATGAATAATAATATATAATAATAATTATATATTATATAATTATTGGACTTGCGCCCTATTGACTGCCTACGTACCTTACCAATTGCTTGATAAATATCAAAGTCCACGTAGTTCGATTACCCTAGGATTCTCCTATTGTAAT
>JAESVK010079891.1:0-10818 GCA_017140935.1 Hamamelis virginiana | reverse complement strand
CCTTCGCTTTGAGGTGCTTGAGGATCTTGAGGAGGATATACCCTTCTTCTTCGCCTATTTACCTTTTCATTGTTCACAACCCATCTATTTTGATTATGAAGCCACTTGTATCCCATTTTGATGAAAGTTGTTTCACAAAATGTATCATAATCCTTTGAGGGATCATTTGTGATAATGTTTGGCTCGATAACTCATCCACACCAAAAATATAGAAGATTTGTGATAATAACATTCCATAAGGTAAGGCATAAGTATGATTGGTTGCACAAGTGTGAATTTAATCAATAATAACATGGGCAATGTTTATAAGTTCAGTGTTAAGTACAGCCCAAATCAGAAATACATGTCAATCAGAAACATATGTATAACTACCAGATTTATGCATGATGTTGTGAGCAATGATGGAATGAATGAGTCTAGATTCAATAGTGAGCTGAGAAGAGGTGTGTTCGAAATCATTTCTAATCATGTCAGGGTTTCTACAAATGAGTTTAAGTGCATCCAAAAAAGGAAAATTGTCACTTTTGATAGGGTGATTTTTAGGTAAAAACCATTTCATTTCGCCAATAGGAAGGTTAAAAAGATTGGCAAGAGGCTCTTTATCAAAAATAATTTGAACTCCTTTGACAAATGAATTGATGGAGCTTTTGCCTACGCTCAAATTGGCATAAAAATGCCTAACATAAGATAGAGAGGTAGGTCTAGCTAATTCAATCAAGGGCAACCAATTTAAATCCCGAAATTTTGCATAGACAAATGGAAAATATTCTTAGAGGAAATTCTTTGGAACGCTCTTACCCATGATGACAGTTCAAGTGGCAATATGTTTAATGAAGAGCTTCTCACATTGTCCAGTATAGAAGAGTTCGGCGTATGGTTCATTTGAGTGAGGGACTTCTTCAGTCATCTTTCCCTTCCCTTTGCTCCTCTTTGAAGCCCTAGAGGATCCCTCATCATGTGTATGGTTCGTGGGAACTGATTTCTTAAGGGCCATATATATATAGAATGAGAAATGCAAGAGTGAAATATGATTTGAATCAAGTTTGATACAGTTTAGAGGGTTTAGAAAAGTTAGGGTTAGGGTTTGGAGACGTTTTGAAGAGAAAGGTACGAGAGTAAATGAAAAAGAGCTTCGGAAAAATGAACGGTTTTTTATTTAAAAAACATAGCCTCGTTGCAGTAATCGACTTGACCATTGTATTAGTCGACTAGTGAGTTCATTAGTCGACTATTACACTGTTTTTAGTCGACTAAAGTGAAGACAGTAGCTAAAATAATTTTTCCAGAATTTTTAGTCGACTAGAAATCCTTTATTAGTCGACTAAACGAGCTCGACCAAAAATGTTTTTGAAACCCAGATTCATAGTCGACTAGGAAAACTAGAGTTAGTCGACTAGTCGCATCAGCTCATTTTGTTTTGAAAATTCACTTCTTTAGTCGACTAGAGGGTTATGTCTTAGTTGACTAAGACTTAAAAAATACATTTTTCAAAACTTTCTTCTTCAAAACATTTCTCATTTAACCCAACCTTAATAGGCTACACAAATAGGATTTTTGAAAATCATTTTAATCCCTTAAGATCTTCAATTTAAGCCAAATATGAATGCGCAATGAGTATGCCAAATATAAGAACAAAGTGTTGTAGACATCCATTTTTGACCAGGAGTATGGTCATGAATGGTTGCCTGAGTTTAGAGATGAAATAGGGTGTCAAAACCCTAAGTTCCCAGTTTTACCCTTGTGGGTAGTTAGATAGAGGTCATTATCACATGTAGGTTTTTAGGTCAAATTGAGTCGATTCTTTTTGTATTAGGTTTTTAGAGATTCTAGGAACATCCCTGCAAAATTCCATGGCATTCTGAGCTAGGCTTGATAGAAAATAAGGTCTTTTGTGACTTGAAGGGCAGTACTGTCCATCACAAAAGCCCTGAATGACTGTCGATCTTGTCTCGAATGGTCTCAAGGCTTTGGCATAGATATTTAATGTGTGTTTGGTAGCTAAGTTGATCAGTGGCAAGGTCTGTAGAGCCTTCTGGCTCATGATTGGCTCTTAAGACTCAAAAGGCCCTTTTAAGCCCAGATTAGGGTTTCGACCGGAAGCTATCGAGATTCGGTATTTTTATCAAACCAAAGCCTTCAAAGGCTTCAAAATACTTTCCTAAAACATTTTAAAACTTGTTTCGAGAAGAAGAAATGATTTCGAAAGTAATCGGTTAGCAAATTTCAAAACCCTAATTTGGGCCCGGCAGACCCTAAACAGCTAATCGGTCGACTTTTTCCTAAAAATTTGACCTTGGTCAATGCATTTTCACTTCAAACACTTCTTAAAACATGTATAATCGAATCACGATCATTTCGGCGCTTGAATCGTCAAATTTAGACTTAAAACGGGCCCGAAAAGCCGAAAAAAACCGAAACCGGATCAAAACGGGCTGAAATAAGCCCACATAGGGCAAATTTAGGGATGGAGGATCGATGACCGTCCACCTAGGGGCGGCCACCGTCCATGAGGGATGGCCAACCATCCTAGAGTGGATGGTCAACGACCACTTTATCCAATTTTGCTAATTTTCAGTGTTTTTTTCCTGCCAGGACTCTTCCAAGCCTTGCCATGTGTCCAGTTCAGCCATGGAGACTTTGGGATGAGTTCATACATATTGGAAGACTGGTTTAGAGCCCTTGGATTATTCCTAAGAGATTTAAACTCAGCCATTGATCAAACTCAGGCCTCCCTATAAATAGAGGGCTCTGAAATCAATTTTAACACACAGAATAAGCATTAGAGAGCTAACTTGGAGAGTAGAGGCTTGAGTAATTGCACAAGCTTCCCCCATAGCACTCTAGATTAAGTTTTAAAGTCCTTGAGGTCCTTGGAGTCCTTGGAGCTTGAAGAGAAGGCTTGGAGCAAGTGGGAAGGAGGCAAAGAAAGAGGTTAGTAAGTTATGTAGTTTTCTTGCATTCTTTTTCTTCTTTTTCTTCTTCTTCTTCTTATTCTCCTTTGATCATGCTAGGTTTGGTTTTTATTTCCTTAGTATGCATAGGATTTAGTTCATTGTTAGTATAGGATTTAGTTCATTGTTAGTATGCATGACAGGATTTAATTCATTATTTCTCTAGCATGCATAATAGGATTTAGTTTATTTCTTTAATATGCATAATAGGATTTAGTTTATTTCTTTAGTATGCATGATAGGATTTAATTTATATGATTAGAATATAATAGGATTTAGGTTACTAATATGCATGATAGAGGTTAGTTTTATAATCTTCTTTTTATATGAATGCATGATAGAAGTTTGAGTCTTTTTCCATGTTAGGGAATGCATGTTATTTATACCTTTATTCTTAATTATGTCATTTAAATATTGATGCTTGGGATGATATACAAATTGTGTTCGAGGGAGCATGCAAAGGTAAGCCTCTTCCCTTGTGTTAATTAAATAAACATGATTTGAGTTTATGGTATTTTATGAATGTCATTATTAGGTTGCATTTAGTGGATTTTTTCATCATTTTTATTCATTATTTTAGGGTTTTAAATATACTTCAAGAATACTTTCAAATCTGTCCATGGATTTAAAGTGGCTTTAAAGTGTATTAAAACTCATTTTTTAGGCCCAAACTAACTTAGAAACATGCTTAGGTTCCCATAGCTAACTTAGATTGCATTTAGGACATTATCATGCATTGTTTACCTACTTGAATGCATTTTTTATTTATTTTCCAGAATTTTCCAGCATGCATATCTTAGTGTTTTAGGTGTTTAGACTAACCTAGGATTAGCTAGAAACCCTAGGATTAGGGGGGGTCACTTGACCCCACTTAGGACTCTTCTTTGTTGTAAGAATTACAATAAGAATAGAGTTCTATTTTACCTAGGAATCTACTTCGAGAATAAGTCTAAAAAGTGATTTTGAAAGAATTCAAAAATGGAATGAAATTCCATCTCTCATAACAAGTGTTTTGATCAAATTCAAACTCTCGAAGCTAGAGTCCAAGATAAGATAAGAATCTCTACGATTATGTGGTTTATTACAATAGGAGAGTCCTAGGGTAATCGAACTATATGGACTTTGATCTTTGTCAAGCAATTGATAAGGTATGTAGGCAATCAATAGGATGCAAGTCCAATCTTAGGTTGACTTCTAATCTCCTAAGATCCTTTGGATTGTGTATACTTTTGTACTATCTATTATTATTATTATATATTATTATTCATATTTTGTGGTTGATTAGATAAATAACATTGTTTTGAAAAGATTTTGATAAAGCCCAAACTTAATTAGAAGACCTTTAATTAGGGCGAGGTGGGTGCCTACAAGGAGTTCCTTGGAACCTTCCCACTTCGTAACCTAGCCCCCGAATCCAACTTTGATTCAAAGACCATGCTTTTCCAAAATATGGGGTCAATGTTTTATTGAAAATAAAACTCTTTTTTGTGTTTTTGTGAGACCCTTTCACTTAAATTGAGTTAATTTAATTTAGGTTGGTAATTTAATTAATTTAAATTATGTTAGATTAGCATGAATTTAATTAAATTAATTTATGTTAGCCTAGCATGAATTTATTTAATTTTATATGTGCCTATTAATTTTGTGCTAGTCTATTTTTGTGTAATGTTTAATTTGTATTCCTAATTATTTTGTGTTCCTAATTATTATGTCCTCAATTTAATAAATTTGGGTACATTAAAATGCATAGGGACATAAATAATAAATGTCAAGTGGTATTTTATAAGTGGTTTTGAGTGTAGGATGTCGGGCATTAGCATGTACCCATGTAGCATGGGATAATTATGGTGCAAAAGTGCCAAGTGGCACCTTAGAGGGCTGCCATGGAGTAGGCCACCTTTCTTTTTGTGCTAGGTGTCAACAAGAGACATTGCCAAGCTTTTGGCAATGTGGCACTTTGCATGGCCACAATTAGCCACCTAAGGACCAAGATTTGTCATGGTTAATTAAGGTAACATAAAAGAAGAGATTGAATTCTAATGAAGAGGCTGCTGCACCGAAAATTAGAAGAGGAAAGGAAGGCCATTCGGCTAAGGGAGAGAGAGAGAGAGAGAGTGGTTCGGCTAGGAGAGAGAAAGGGAGTTCAAAGCCAATTTTTGGGAATTTGGTAGAAATTGATACAATTCAATTCTTATTATTATTTTCAATTAAATTTTGATATTCTTGATGAGGAAAATCAAAATTTGAACATGCCCCTATAATTTTTATTTCAAATTTTTAGTGAAATTAATGTGCTAAATTTTATTAAAAGTCCGCATATGTGCTTGATTGGCCTAAAAATTTAATAGAATTTTATGGGTTTCACAAAATATATTTTATGACTTTTAAAACTAAAATTTTAATTAAGCTACATAATTTTTAATTGAAATTTTAGTTTTAAAAGTCATAAAATATATTTTGTGAAACCCATAAAATTCTATTAAATTTTTAGGCCAATCAAGCACATATGCGGACTTTTAATAAAATTTAGCACATTAATTTCACTAAAAATTTGAAATAAAAACTATAGGGGCATGTTCAAATTTAGATTTTCCTCATCAAGAATATCAAATTTTAATTGAAAATAATAATAAGAATTCAATTGTATCAATTTCTACCAAATTACAAATTTTCAGATTTTTCTGATAAAACTCGGACTTTTCATAAATTTATTCTCACAAAATTGTCACACCAATTCCAGTCCAAATATACTAAAATTTATCACAACATCATTATTAGTCCAATTTGAACTAAAACATATATTTTTACATAGCCATGTGTAAAATTAAGAGACCATGCAAAATTATCTAGTGTAACTAAATCTTAGATACACAAGCAATATACCCACTAAAAATTCATGCAATTAACCCAAATCAATTCATCAATTAAGGTAGAAATAAAGCATAAAAGAGTAGGAACTTCACCCCAAATTAAAATTGATAGGCCTCTTGATTTGAATTTGAGAAGAATTTGGAGAAATTTCCCAAAAATTGGCTTAGAACTCCCTTTCTCTCTCCTAGCCGAACCACTCTCTCTCTCTCTCTCCCTTGGCCGAATGGCCTTCCTTTCCTCTTCTAATTTTCGGTGCAGCAGCCTCTTCATTAGAATTCAATCTCTTCTTTTATATTACCTTAATTAACCATGACAAATCATGGTCCTTAGGTGGCTAATTGTGGCCATGCAAAGTGCCACATTGCCAAAAGCTTGGCAATGTCTCTTGTTGACACCTAGCACAAAAAGAAAGGTGGCCTACTCCATGCCTGCCACATGGCAGCCCTCTAAGGTGCCACTTGGCACTTTTGCACAATAATTATCCCATGCTACATGGGTACATGCTAATGCCCTACATCCTACACTGAAAACCACTTATAAAATACCACTTGGCATTTATTATTTATGTCCCTATGCATTTTAATGTACCCAAATTTATTAAATTGGGGACATAATAATTAGGAACACAAAATAATTAGGAATACAAATTAAACATTGCACAAAAATAGACTAGCACAAAATTAATAGGCACACATAAAATTAAATAAATTCATGCTAGGCTAACATAAATTAATTTAATTAAATTCATGCTAATCTAACATAATTTAAATTAATTAAATTACCAACCTAAATTAAATTAACTCAATTAAAGTGAAAGGGTCTCACAATCCTCCCACCTTAACGGGATTTCGTCCCCGAAATCAACGCGTTATTAAATAGATGCGGATATTTTTCTCGAACTTCAGACTCTACTTCCCAAGAAGCTTCCCTCTCGTCGTGACGATTCCATTGCACATTTACTAAAGGAATTTCTTTGGTACGTAGCTTCTTTATATCTCTTTCGAGAATTTTAAACGGTTTCTCCACATACTTTACCTGTTCGTTGATCTCTAAATCATTATAATCGATAACGTGAGAAGGGTCTCGTACATACTTTCTCAACATTGACACATGAAACACGTTATGAATTCCAGCGAGATCTTCTGGCAAACGTAAACGATAGGCGGCTCGTCCAATTTTGGCGATGATCGGAAAAGGGCCTATAAATCTTGGCGATAAGTTTCCCTTCTTCCTCTTGTGCTAAATTAGACTCCTTACTGGCGAGATTTTCAAAAGAACATTGTCGCCCACTTCGAACTCTAGAGGTCTTCTTCTCTTGTCAGCATAGCTCTTCTGCCAGCTCTGAGCAACTCGTAACCTTTCTTTAATGAGTTCCACTTTATCAGTCGTCTACTGCACAATTTTGGGCCCCAAAACTGGTTTCCAAAATGATCTTTCGCCCACTTCTCCCCAACAAATAGGCGATCTACAAGGCCTACCGTAAAAAGCTTCAAATGGAGCCATTCCAATACTAGCCTGGTAACTATTATTGTATGAGAATTCTGCCAATGGCAGAAAGTCTTCCCACGACTCTCCAAAATCTAGGATGCAAGCACGTAGCATATCCTCAAGAATTTGATTAACTCGTTCCGTTTGGCCGTCTGTCTGTGGGTGTGCCGTCGTACTCATCCTAATGTCAGTACCAAACACTCTGTGTAAGCTTCTCCAAAACCCAGATCTAAATCTAGAGTCTCTATCAGAAACGATAGAAACGGGAATGCCGTGAAATCGAACAATATTTTCAATGTACATCTCCCCTAGCTTCTCAGCTGAGTAAGACATACCATATGCAATAAAATGAGCGGATTTCGTTAAACGATCCACTACTACCCAGACTGCGTCGTGCATCTTCCTTGTTATAGGTAGATCAGTAATGAAATCCATGGAAATGTGCTCCCACTTCCATTCTGGTATATCTAAAGGTTGAAGAAGTCCAGGTGGTTTCTGATGTTCCGCCTTAACTCTTTGGCACGTATAGCAAGATTCAACGAATTTTGCTATTTCCTTCTTTATGCCTTCCCACCAAAATTGTCTCTTCAAGTCTTTATACATTTTTGTGCTCCCTTGATGTATCGAAAATTTCGAGCGATGCGCCAATTCGAGAATCTTCTCCTTTAATCCTGGTACATCAGGTACGCAAAGTCTTCCTTGAGTTCGTAGAGCGCCATCCTTCCCTATACTCCAATTTTCTGGTTCCTTCTTAGTCATGCTCTTAAACCATTCCTGTAAATCAGGACATTGTTTTTGAGCCTTGATCACTTCTTCGATAATATGCGGATACACGTTCAGCGTAAACAACCTCATGGTTCCATCTTGCTCCGCCACTTGGAAATCGAATTCCGCCAATTTCTCTAACAAAAGCCATTCCTGTATCATGAGAAGAGCAATGATTCCCCTTGGCTTTCGACTTAACGCATCTGCTACCACGTTCGCCTTGCCAAGTTGATACTGAAGCGTGAAGTTGTAGTCCTTCATAAGCTCCATCCATCTACGTTGCCGCATATTCAGATCTCGTTGAGAAAACAAGTACTTCAAACTCTGATGATTCGTATACAAATCGAACTCTTCCCCGTACAAATAATGTCTCCATAACTTGAGCGCGAACACCACTGCTGCTAGCTCTAAGTCATGTGTAGGATAATTGACTTCATGAGTTCGCAATTGTCGTGAGCCGTAAGCGTTAACTCTTTTCTCTTGCATTAAAACGCATCCCAATCCTTGATATGAAGCATCACTGTAGACGGTAAACCGAACTCCACTCTTCGGAAGTGCTAATACCGGTGCCGTGGTCAGTTTCCCTTTCAATAATCGAAACGCTCATTCGCATTTGTCATCCCAAATGAATTCCACGTCCTTACGAGTTAAACGAGTCATTGGTAGTGCTATTTTCGAAAAACCTTCGATAAATTTTCTATAGTAGCCAGCTAACCCTAAGAAGCTTCGAACCTCTGTCGGTGTAGTAGGTTGGTTCCACTCCACAACAGCCTCCCTACAGAAATTCCTTCTCCCGTCACTACATGTCCCAAAAATTTCACCTCTCTAAGCCAAAAGTCGCATTTTTCAAATTTTGCATATAGTTGATGATTCCTCAAGGTCTGCAAAGCGATTCGTAAATGCTCTCGATGTTCTTCTGGTGTCTTAGAGTAAATAAGAATATCATCGATAAACACAATGATAAACTTATCCAAGTAAGGTCGAAACACGCGATTCATCAAATCCATAAAAACAGCTGGAGCATTGGTCACCCCAAATGGCATAACCAAGAATTCAAAGAGTCCATACCGCGTACAGAAAGCTGTTTTCGGAATATCTGCTTCTCGTACCAACAACTGATGATATCCCGATCGCAAATCGATTTTCGAGAAAATTGACGCTCCTTGAAGTTGATCGAACAAATCATCGATTCGTGGAAGCGGATATTTATTCTTAATAGTCACTTGATTTAGCCGTCGGTAGTCCACGCACATTCGCAACGATCCATCTTTCTTTTTCACGAACAAAATTGGCGATCCCCAAGATGATGAGCTTAGTCGAATAAATCCCAATCCTTGCAGTTCCTTCAATTGCCTGTCCAGTTCTTCTAATTCCAGTTTAGCCATCCGGTACGGAGTGACAGAAATAGGAATCGTTCCAGGAATTAGATCGATAGTAAAGTCAATTTCCCTCTTAGGTGGTAATCCAGGAATTTTCCGAAATACATCTTCGCATTCTTGTACTATCGGAATTTGGCTCATCGTCCGTACCCCGTTTAACTCCTCCGAGTAAGCGAGATACCCAGAAATGAAAGCATCTGCTCTTGACGAGCAATGAAATATCAAGTCCGGTGACCCTAACACAGATAGCTTAATGGTGTTCTGGTCACAATCTAGTACAGCATGATAGGTTTTCAACCAATCCATGCCAAGGATTACATTAAAACCTCGCATGGGTAAAAGTACTAGTTCAGCAGGCATAATGACATCACCTAACCGAACATCACACTCTTTACATACCCTATTCACATCAACTTTAACCCCTAAAGGTGTAGAAACCGATAAGGCTATATCCCGAATGGATGATTCTATTCCCAAGGCGTTCACATATGAAGAAGAAATAAATGAATGTGTAGCACCAGTATCGAACAGAATGGTCGCACAAGTACGTCTAGCCATTTTCCTAATTATTCGCATAACCAAATTAAAACCAAAACACAATATATCACACAAAATATTCTTTCATATATATATAGAGGGGAAAACACCCAATACAAAATATCAGTTCATATTTACACAAACACAAACTGAAACTCCATGTATACTAACATTAAACAGCATTACATACACTACATATATATATATATATATATATATATGTCTACTCTAATCTATATCTCTACTATCGTCATCTACGTTCATTTCTTCTTCGGGATCCTCATCCTCATCGTCTGAAGAATGGCCTACATGCGAAGGTCCTGCCTCATCGTCATGAGCCAGTTGGGTATGCTGTGAAGATAAATACTTGAACAATCCCTCAACCAATGTATCCTGATCCACGTCATAATCACCCAGCATAGATCGATGGATTTGACCAGCCCAAAGTTTCAAATCAGTAATAAATCTACGCAACTCAAACTGACCCTCTATGGGTAACTCTGGACACAAATTTCGAACACGCTGACCATCATTAATATACCTTCTCTGGGCTTCTTCAAGTACATCACTTATAATTCTATCTACATTCCTCACAATATAACCCTCCGAATCCCAGGTAGTGCCTAGAATATCATAGGACACAGAAGGGGCATCTCTGCTCTTCTCTAGCAGGACTAGGGCCGCAGAGCTAACATCCCCACCACCAAGGATTCCACCGGATCTCATAACACCACCGTCTCCTATGTGAGTAGAATCTCGAATGTCATCTAGACAATATAAGATCCGAACCTCGTCCGTATCAATAGGCTCTGAATCCATACTCACGA
>JAESVK010079888.1:0-10075 GCA_017140935.1 Hamamelis virginiana | reverse complement strand
TCTGATCACTGACGGGGAATAATCTCCCTCGTCGTACCAGTCGATCAAATTTTGACGCCGTTGCCGGGGGAGTTACGGTTTATTTATAAAGAATTTTTGGGATTTAATTTAAGTAGTAAATATTAAATACTGTTCATATTACTACATATATATTCTCTATACTGTTAATATCAGGATATTATAATTATTATTATTTATTCTTTATTCTTTCTTCTCTAACGTCAGGTGGCTGAATTCAGGAATTGGGAGCTTCACTCCCGCGCGCTTAAAATAACAAATTAAAAGCTCAATATTACCTGCTCACAATTTGTTTATTGTAATTCCTTGATTTTCTGTGGAGACCAATTATATGCGGGGTAGAAGGTCGTTGTCTTTCAACGTAATCCCTTTAGATTCAGAAATTGAAAGAACTCTGAGAGCTGTTAAGGCTTCTCAAAGTCAGTCTAGTGAGTCAGTACCTTCGCATCAATTTGAAATGGCTGAATCATCTGCACACACTGCCATGTTACCAGCGGATAATATTCAACCACCACCAGGTCTTAAAACTTTGAGGGATCACTTCATGCCCAATAGTTTTAATCCACCCTCCTGTATCCAAATCCCGCACCTAGAGAATCTCATCTATGAGATTAAGCATGCTACCATTCAGATGCTTCCAACGTTCTATGGGTTAGATAGAGAGAACCCATACGACCATTTGCAGGAATTCTTAGGAATTTGTTCTACTATCAGAATTCAGGGGTTCCATCCAGAATCCCTGAAATTGTTTTTATTCCCGTTTTCCCTGAAAGACAAGGCCAAACACTGGCTTTGTACTCTCCAAACCCCTGTCCCTATCACAACTTGGGAACAGCTTCAAAAGCTATTCCTGTCTAGATTTTACTCTGTCGGTAAAACACATCAGATGCGACGAGGTATAACCAACTTCGTCCAACATGAACAGGAATCTTTCCACGAAGCCTGGGAAAGAATGAAGGAACTCCTTAGATTATGCCCCCATCATGATGTACCTAAGTGGCAAATCATTGAGTCTTTTGTTAGAGGTTTAACAGAGGGTGACACACAGACAGTGAAATCTGCCTGTGGGGGAGCCATTTTAAGTAAAGGTGAGGATGAAATGTGGGCATTATTTGAAGCATTGAGTGAGGATTCGTTCCACATGGCCTCAATGTCTTTAGGTAACCGTGATGATGCGTTAGCAAAGAAACCGTCTCCCAAAAAGGGCGGTATTTATGAGGTAGACACCCAAGTTCTGGCAAATAAGCAAGTTGAGGCTCTGTCTCAAAAGCTTGACCAATTAATCGCGGCACAAGGGCAATCTTCAAAAGCCCATGTGAAACCTGTCAACTTGGTGTGCAATATTTGCACTGACCCCACTCACGAGACCCCATATTGTCCTATGGCGGGCCAGTACCCTGAGTTTGTCCAAGAGCAGGTTAATGCTGCTCAAGGATATGCACCACCTAGGAATGATCCGTATTCCAATACTTACAACCCTGGGTGGAAGACTCACCCCAATTTCCAGTGGTCAAGCCAGCCTAGAGGATCCAATCCTAGTCAGCCTGCAAGACCCCCATATAGCAGTAACCCTGCTATCAGTCAACCCTATAGACCACCATTGATGCAATCCCAGTATCCCAGTTATGGTGCTCCTCAAGCACCTGCACCCCAATACCAAAGTCAAGCTGTGACTCAACCACCACCACAACCTCATAGAACCCCTGGTTTTGAGGAACAAGTCTTAGCTACCCTAAAAAGCCTAGAGGCTTCAGCCCAACTCACTCATTCCCATTCCCAATCCATTTCAAAGTTAGAGAACCAAATGGGTCAACTAGCGGCTTCATTTAGTCGCCGAGAGGAAGGGAAATTTCCGAGTCAGGCTGTTGCCAATCCCAAGGGAGCTTTTGTAGCTGAGAGTTCCACTTCTCAGAACCCACATATTAATGAGGAAGTTAAGGCTGTTTCAGTCTTACGTAGTGGGAAGGTGATAGATAATAAAGTGGGAGAGATTGAGAAAGAGAAAGAGAGGGAGATAGAGAGAGAGAAAGAAAGAGAAAAAGAGAGGGAAATAGAGAAAGAGCCTGCATTTGAGAAAGAGTCTGAAGCGTCGAGGGATAACTTTCCCGCAGCTATAGACAATCCAGTGGCATCGTACGTGCCGAAAGCCCCATTTCCATCCGCGCTAATTGCGCCTAAGAGAAGAGCTAAGAAGGGGGCAAGCATGTCGGATATGTTAGAGGTGTTTAAAAGCGTCCATATTAATTTACCTCTGCTAGATGCCATAAAACAGATTCCTTCGTATGCCAAATTTTTGAAGGAAATGTGCACACAGCAACGCAAGGAGCGAGTGCATTTATCTAAAACCATAGCTCCAGTTGATATTGCTAGTGCTGTGTGTCAATTCCAAGCCCCAATTAAGAGAAAAGATCCAGGAACGCCAACTATACCTTGCTTCTTAGGAAGCCACTTCATTGATAGAGCGTTAGTTGATTTTGGCGCAAGTGTGAATATTCTTCCATATTCAATTTACGCCAAAATGGAGCTTGGAGCACTCCAAACCACACCTACTATTCTTCAATTCGCTGATAGGTCCACAAAGGTACCTAGAGGTATACTGCAGGATGTTTTGGTTAAGATAGATTCGTTCGTCTTTCCTGCAGATTTCATTGTCCTAGATATGGAGCCTGTTGATGTCACTAGGCCCCAAATCCCTGTCATAATAGGACGACCTCTTCTAGCAACTGCTAATGCAGTCCTTCATTGTAGGACTGGCATTATGAAGGTGTCTTTTGGTAACATGAAAACCAGGCTGCAGGTTTATAGTGCAGCTAATCAACCTCATAACTTTGAGGATTGTTCTTTTGTTGACATCATTGATACGGTGGTAGAGGAAGCTACACCGTATCTTCTTTCCAAGGACCCGTTAGAAACATGTTTAAATTACTTTGGGTTCGAGGACCATGATTTGGAGCACTCGTTTATGGAGGTAAATCTTGTCTTAGATTCTGCCTCCTCTGTAGAAAAACTGCCATGGAGACCTAGGGTTGAGCCACTTCCGTCTATTGCCAGTGTCCCTTCTCCTACGTCTTTTGAGTCTCCGCCGCAACTTGAGTTAAAGCCTCTGCCGGCTAATCTCAAGTATGCATTTTTGGGTGAAAGCGACACCTTGCCTGTTATAATTTCATCTGCATTAAATTTAGAACAGGAAGGTAAGTTGTTATCCATTTTGAAAGAGCACAGAATAGCCATAGGATGGTCGGTTGCTGATTTAAAGGGTATAGACCCGTCAATCTGCCAGCACCGTATTCACCTAGAGGAAGGTATGAATCCTTCTAGAGATGCCCAACGTAAATTAAATCCAAATATGAAGGAAGTAGTTAAGAAGGAAGTGTTGAAACTACTGGATGCGGGTATCATTTACCCCATTTCAGATAGTGAGTGGGTTTCCCCTACTCAACTGGTTCCTAAGAAGTCTGGAATAACAGTAATAGCTAATGAGGAGGGTATTCTAGTCCCTACAAGAGCTACCACTGGTTGGAGAGTCTGCATAGACTATAGGAAATTAAATTCCAAGACTAGGAAAGACCACTTCCCTCTGCCTTATATTGACCAAATTCTGGAGAGATTATCAGGGCAGAGCTTTTATTGCTTCCTAGATGGCTATTCAGGGTACAACCAAATAGCGGTTTACCCCGAGGATCAGGAGAAAACAACGTTTACCTGTCCATTCGGGACATTTGCATTTAGGCGTATGTCTTTTGGCTTATGCAATGCCCCGAGCACGTTCCAAAGGTGTATGACTTCTATCTTTTCTGATATGATAGGAGACTATCTGGAAGTGTTTATGGATGACTTTTCTGTTTTCGGTCCTTCTTTTGATGAATGCCTCTCTAATCTCTCAAAAGTTCTTAAGAGATGTTGTGAGACAAATCTTGTTTTGAGTTGGGAGAAGAGCCATTTTATGGTTCGTGAGGGCATTGTGCTAGGGCATATCATTTCTAGTAGGGGAATAGAGGTAGACAAAGCTAAGGTAGACTTAATTGCAAAACTACCTCCTCCTACTACTGTTAGGCAGATCCGGTCCTTCCTTGGACATGCAGGATTTTATAGGCGTTTCATTAAAGACTTTAGCAAAATAGCAAAACCAATGTGTAATCTGCTAGCTAAAGATGTAGAATTTAACTTTGATAAAGCCTGTATAGAGTCCTTCAATAAACTGCGCTTAATGTTGATTTCGGCACCTATCATGCGAGCTCCTGATTGGTCACTTCCTTTCGAGCTAATGTGTGATGCCTCCGATTATGCTGTGGGGGCGGTGTTGGGTCAGAGGGTAGATAAGGCCCCTTTTGTTATTTACTACGCAAGCAAAACATTGAATGAGGCTCAGTTAAATTACACTACGACTGAGAAAGAGATGCTTGCTGTAGTTTTTGCTCTAGATAAATTCCGATCCTATCTGTGGGGATCGAAGACTATTGTGTACTCAGACCATGCCGCCTTGCGGTACCTACTCTCTAAAAAAGAGACTAAGCCTAAGCTGATTAGGTGGATTCTCTTATTGCAAGAATTCGATTTTGAGATTAGGGATAAGAAAGGGTCTGAGAATGTCGTTGCTGACCACCTCTCTAGGATTGTAGTTGAAGAAGAGAGTGACCCTACGCCTATTAGGGATTCTTTCCCTGATGAGCAGCTTTTTGCTGTCACTCATTCCACCTTACCCTGGTATGTTCATATAGTGAACTATCATGCCACAGGCCTTGTACCATCTCTTTGGTCGAAACAAGAGAAGGATCGGTTCTTTTCGCAAATAAAATATTATTATTGGGAAGATCCTCTCTTGTTTAAGTACTGTGCTGACCAGGTCATACGTAGGTGTATTCCTGAGGGTGAAATGCAAGACGTTTTGAAGTTCTGCCACACTCTAGCATGTGGAGGACACTTTAGCGGGAAAAAGACTGCCGCTAAAGTCTTGCAGTGTGGGTTCTTTTGGCCCACATTATTCAAAGATGCATTGGACTTCTGTAAGTCCTGTCAAAACTGCCAAAGAATGGGTTCTATGTCTAGAAGGGATATGATGCCTCTTAACCCTATTTTGATCGTCGAAATTTTCGATGTTTGGGGCATCGACTTCATGGGACCTTTTCCTATTTCGCATGGCTTTGAATATATCTTAGTGGCTGTAGATTATGTGTCCAAATGGGTAGAAGCCATAGCCACTAAGACCAATGACCACAAGGTGGTACTGAATTTCCTCCAAGAGAACATTTTCTCTAGGTTTGGGTTTCCACGGGCCATCATCAGTGATGGAGGGTCACATTTTAATAATCGACCCTTTGCAACTCTCGTAGCTAAATATTCCATCACTCACAAAGTTGCAACCCCTTACCATCCTCAGACTAGCGGGCAAGTGGAGGTTTCAAATAGGGAAATAAAGCATATCTTAGAGAGAACTGTCAGGCCAGATCGAAAGGATTGGTCATTGCGTTTAACCGACGCATTGTGGGCCTATAGGACTGCTTATAAAACCCCTATTGGTATGTCTCCGTACCGTCTAGTCTATGGCAAACCGTGTCATCTCCCGGTCGAGTTAGAGCATAAAGCACTTTGGGCCATTAGGAAGTTTAACTTTGAAATGAAGGAAGCGGGTTCTCACCGCAAGCTTCAGTTAAATGAGCTCGAAGAGATTAGGCGTGAGGCTTACGAGAATTCTAAAATTGCAAAAGCCAAAATGAAAGAGTTTCATGACAGACACATCAACAGAAAATCTTTTGAACCTAATCAGAAGGTGTGGCTGTTTAACTCTAAATTAAGGCTATTTCCTGGTAAGCTTCGATCTCGTTGGGATGGACCTTTTGTAGTAACTAGGGTTACTCCTCACGGTGCTGTAGAAATTCAAAACCCTCGTACTGGTGTGTCCTTCTTTGTGAATGGACAAAGGCTTAAGCCTTTTATCGAGGGTATTACCGATAGTGAGGGCATTCAGGATGGTTTGGTAATTGAGTCTGTCAGTTTGGAAGACCCAACCTACCAGTGTGATTAAACGAGGAATTTCTCGTCTAGCTGAAGACGTTAAACTTAGTCCCACCCACCCATTCCCTTGTTCATACATTCTTCTAGTCGTAACATTTGGTTAAACATTGAGGACAATGTTTACTTCTAGTTGGGGAGGGTTTGTATATTTCTGTTAATATGTTATGCATTTATATATAATTGATTTATTTATTGGTTCATTTAATTTGTATATACATAATAATTCACTATACATTGTTTATCATTCTTGTGTACATGTTAACCCAGTATGATATATGTAAAGAATAATTGTATAGAATTTGATAAATAAACATGTATTACAATGTGAGTTTATTCTTTCATTTATATCAATTCTAGTTGTCTATTTTCTATACATTAATTGATAACTTTACTGTGATTAGCCTGTATTCAATCTCGCACATGCACGAACTTGGTTTAAATCTTTATACTTGGCAAATTGAGTATTTGATAAAACCTGTTATAAAGTGGAGACTTATGACAATTAAAGCAAATTTTGAACCATTCGATCTTTTTGGGACTCAAATCTTCATCATATCAATCTTTGGATATTGCTTTCCTGTTATATTATGCATAAATGTTCAAATCATGCGTGTGCTAGAATGCGAATAACTTGTTAATCAATTGAGAATATTGTGCACATTTTTTGAAAAATGATTTAAGGCCATTTCTTTCGAGTTGTTGAGCCATGTTAATTGTTGTTAGAGTTTAGGACCCCCGTAGTACCCAATCTTGAGCCGTAAAGTTGCCAATTTTTTTCGATAACTTAGCAAACCATGGGTATCGAGGTGTCTTTTATGCATTTAAAAATAGTGTTTAGAGTAGTTAATATGATAATTTAGTCAAAATAAGCCAAGAATGGGAAAAAGTCAAAATTTTGACTTCTCTATCGATAGCCAAACTAGCGCTATCGATAGAGGAATTGAAAAATTCAAAAAAATATAACTGCGGGACAGAACCTACTGGCTATCGATAGCGGCTGTTCGCTATCGATAGAGATCGCGAAGATATGCTTTTTAAGTGTTTCCCGCGTGAAAAAACCGTCCATTTCCACCGTTATTCCGCCTGAAAACTCCATTGCCGCCGTGTCCCTTCACCTTCAAGCTCACTTTCCGACCACCCCAGGCCTCCATTTCGCGCAGGGTCGATTCCATAGCGATCCTCGCGCAGTATACCACATTTCTGCCCGATCAGTTTTCACATTTGCTGCGTTCCATTTTTGACGCATTTTTGCACGAGCTTCACATTTCGGCGAGGGCAGTTGGTTTTTCAGAGACTTTTCCACCTTCCATACTACGTGAGTACCCGTTCATATTCTAAAAATTTGAATTTTTCTTAAATTGGCTTAATTTTGTGTAAATTATCATAGCATGACTTAGTTTACGTGGTTATTGCATGTAAAAAGTTAGAATAGAGTATTAGGTTTTTGGAGTTTAAAATAATAATGAAACTTGTCCTTGCGTTTGTTACACTGAATCTGTGGAGTTGTTAATCTGTGGAGCTGTGAAAATAAGCCTGGATGTTAGGCTATGCATGGGAATGCATGGCATGCATGGGCATGCATGCATTGGTGCACGTAATTAAAAGAGTTATTGAACGTAGCCTGGATGTTAGGCAAGTCATGATAGGATTTAAAAAAAAAGAATTGTCATGAGGGTTAAAAGAGTTGGCTGTGTTGTGTGTTGCTTATTATTGAAAAAAAAGAAATATATATTTGAGTGCCTCTGAAAAAATTCTACTGCTAACTATGTTCCTATCTACTGCCGTGTGGTTCTAAAAAAAATATATACAGAGCTATGGTTCGCCAAAAGACCACCGGCCGGAAGGGCGTGGCATTTCAGGAGCCAGCACAGCCAGGCTCTCCCGACAGTTCAGATTCTGAGTGGCAGCCTGTGCCAGTGCAGAGACCATCTGATAGGGGCCAGTCTTCAGCCCAGCCGCCACGAGAGGAGTACATTTATGAGCAGCCAGATATTGGCGAGACAGGCGAGCCGCGCATGTCTCACGACTTTGAGAGTTATGCCGAGACCGAGACCGGGTCGAGGAGAGTACCGACCCGGCGAGCTGCTAGACCCTGGCCAGTGATCCTCTCGTCGCGGAACTTCAATGTCGAGAGGTACGTGGATCCGAAGGCCTTCCGATATGAGGGCCTACTGGTGGAGATCCTGCAGGATAGACACCTCAGCACCTGGCTGAGGAAGGGAGCCGGGTATATGGCTAGCGTGGTGCGCCAGTTCTACACCACAGCACACCCAGCCGAGGATCAGCCCGAGACACTGCAGGCAGAGGTTGGGGGCCGCCCAGTCAGATTCACTATAGACGACATCGCTACCTATCTGGGGTGCGGGCGTCCATCAGTATCAGCGGCAGAGAGCACCTACTTACAGCTGACAGAGAGTCAGTGCGCCGATGCGGTGTGTGTGGACCGGAGTCTATTCGACGGTATGTACTTTACGACCGGGAACATGCATCCATCGTACGCAGCTATGAACAAGCTGCTCTACTGCAATCTGAGGGCCAGAGGCACAGATTCACAGATACCAGTGGAGTCGGTGAGGCTATTGCTGGAGTTTCTGAGCGACCACCCCATGGATATCGCGGCGTTGATCTTCAGCGAGATACGCACTTTCATCGCCACTCAGCCACGGAGCAACATGCCGTACCCCCAGATGATTACTGCATTTGCATTGGGTGCGGGTGTTGTCTCCGATGAGCCACTGCGATGGGGCGAGGGTCCTATCACCCCGACTACACTTGCGAGGAGTATGGCTGCTAGGCCGAAGAGGCCACGTGCTGAGACCGCTGGTCCATCAGAGCCTGCTCCTGCTCCAGCTCCGACTCCGACTCCAGCTGCTCCGTCAGATGCCAGTTCTCAGGGATGTTTCACTCAGATCCTAGAGAGACTGAGGGCATTGCTACATATTCAGCAGAGGCAGTCCGCCCAGCTCGATAGGCAGTCCGCCCAGCTTGCCAGGCAGACAGATATGATGGAGAGGCAGGCCGCCCAGCTCCGGGTTATGTGGCGTCGTATGGACGGCGAGCCTATTTCTCAGGCCGACCGCGCACTTTTTGATGAGCCACAGCCTGATCAGAGATTCGACATCCCACCTGGGGATGAGCAGTGATATGAGATGATGCTCAGTGTTGAGCATGGACAGTTTCTTTTTGAAAACTTCTTTGTTTCTGTTAGTTAAACTTTTTAAGTTACAGTCAGGGTTAGGTTAGGTATTTAGGATGGTTAGGGTAGTAACCTGAACAAATTACAACCATCCTAATTTTGCAGTCTCCAAACTCTTTTTGTTACAACCAAAAATCATTATAAGCTTATAAAGACCTTTTTGATTTTAAAATATTGTGCATTATTCTCTTGTGATCACTTGCTTATTTAAGTTTTATTTATGTATGAATGGTATCTCTGCATATATAACTCTGTTATTTCATCTCTCTTTGGTCGTTTAAATTAGAGCTTAATATATAAGTTTTGAACTTGTATATTTCCATTTGGGAACTCTGGGTTACTAACCTTTTCAGAGTGAACATCATTGCGAGTGACCATCAGTGAGAATTTTGAAGTTGAAACTAACTATGGGTTAACTCTCATACTCTTATTTACAGTACTTTGATTTTTATCAAGTTCAACCTCACTACACATTGAACACTTGCTAATTTCCTGTTAAAGATAGCATTTCTTGTATTATAAATGTTCAATTATGAATGATGATATATCTGTGGATAAAACTCCTACTGTGTACATAGTATATTGTTAAAATTCTTTCTAACCAATTCTTTTATTTATTCATGTTTGTGAGTACCATTTCTGCAAACTCTCACGAGACTTCACTCGTCCACGAAAGGTAACTTAGTGGTTTAAAAGGCTTATTGCATACGCTAAATGCAATCGCGTTTCCCTGCGAAAGTGGCTTTTCAATTTATAGATTTAGCTTTTTGCTAAGAGACTAGCAAAACCTAAGTTGGGGAGTGTGATTGTACCCCAATCATACCATTCCACTATGGTATTTCGATGTTC
>JAESVK010079887.1:0-13309 GCA_017140935.1 Hamamelis virginiana | reverse complement strand
TTTTTTTTTTTTTTTTAATATGTGGTACTTCTTCAATTGATCCAAATTGGTAGGTTGAGAGAATTCATTCCCGTCAATGTCTGTAATCTTCACTGCTCCGCCTGACAATATTTCTATGATGATGTAAGGACCTACCCATGTGGGCTTGAACTTTCCTCGTGGGTCATGGATCGGTGCTCGGATCTCCTTTAGTACTAAATCTCCTTTTTTCAAACCTATGTGCTTCACTTTTTTGGCAAACACCTTGGTTATTCTTCTTTGATACCCCTGAATGTGGTACAGTGCCCTCAATCGCCTTTCATCCAGTAGAGCTAACTCTTCATACCGGTTCCTTACCCATTCTACCTCCGCCAGTTGACTCTTCGTAGAAATTCTTAATGATGGGACTTCTAGCTCTATAGGCAATACCGCTTCCATTCCATATACGAACAAAAAAGGTGTAACCCCGGTCGATGATCTAATGGAAATACGATATCCCCACAGTGCTAGTGGTAATTTCTCATGCCAGTCATTGTAAGTCTCGGTGGTCTTTTTCAAGATCGACTTGAGATTCTTATTTGCTGCTTCTACAGCCCCATTTGTCTGTGGTCTATAGGGAGATGAGCGATGATGCTTGATACTATACTTTTGTAAGAGCGCTTCGGTTTCTTTTCGGAAATACTGTCCATTGTCAGATATGAACTCGTGGGGCACTCCGTACCGGTAGATGATATTATTTTGTATGACTTGTTTAGCATTCAATGTCTTGTAGGATGCAGCTTCTACCCACTTGGTGAAATAATATATGGCGACCAGGATGTACTCGTGTCCATTTGATGCTGCGGGGGTTACCTTGCCAATGATGTCAATGCCCTATGTTGCAAATGGCCATGGCGAAGACATGGTAGTGAGTGGCATCGAGGGTTGATGTTTTTCACTTGCAAACACTTGACATTTATGACACTTCTTGACATGTAAATGGCAATCCCTTTCCATAGTTGACCAATAATACCCTAGTCTCACGATCTTCTTAGCTAGCATGTATCCATTCATATGTGGAGCCCCAGCCCCTTCATGTACTTCCAACACCATTCTTTCAGCTTCTTGTTCATTGACGTACAACAGATGCACTCCGTCGTGTGATCTTCGGTACAGCTTCCCCCACACAGAATATACTGGCTGGCTAACCTTCTTATGGTCTTTCTGTCTACGGATGATGCCTCTTTTGGATATTCTCCTTTTTCAACAAACTGTTGGATATCATAGTACTACGGCTTTCCATCATTCGGCTCTCCTTTTTGGATAACACAACAGTAGGACGGTTCTTCTCGGGACTCAATAATGAGAGGAGTTACACCTTCATCTTTAGGGATATCTACCATGGATGCTAGAGTGGCTAAGGCATCCGCAAACTTATTCTTTAACATAGACAGATAAAAGAAGTCGATTCGACGGAATTCTTTCACCAAAGTCTCTAAGTATTCATGGTAGGGTAACAACTTTTTATCCCGAGTCTTCCATTCTCCTCTAGTCTGACATATAATCAAGGCGGAATCCCCATATACTTCTAATTCTTTCACACCCAACTCCAAGGCAGCTTCCAATGCTAGGATACAGGCTTCATATTCGGTTATATTATTAGTGTCATCAAAGGATAACCTGACAGAAAATGGTATCAAGTTATTCTCCGGTGTGACTAACAACACGCCTATTCCACATCCTCTCTTATTATGAGCCCCATCGAAGAAAACTTTCCAAGGCTCTTTCCTTACTTCTAGAATCTCATCGTCGGGAAACTGGTACTCAGACGGTCTTTCTACTGACGATGGATGTTCTGCTAGAAACTCTGCCACTGCTCTCCCTTTCACTGATTTCTGCACATCATATTGAATATCGAACTCTGATAATAGCAGTAACCAACGGGCTGTCCTATAGGATAATACTGGCTTCTCCAATAAGTACTTCAGGGGGTCCATGCGACTAATGAGTTGCACTTGAAAAGACAGCATGTAATGGCGGAGCTTTTGGGTAACCCACACCAATGCCACACATGTCTGCTCTAATGTGTCATATTTAACCTCATAGTCAGTCATCTTCTTACTCAAATAGTACACCGCACTCCCCTTTCGAGATTCTGGTAGATATTGAGCTAACATAGCTCCCATCGCAGTTTCAGTGAGTGCTATATAAAGTAGCAAAGGCACACCTTGCCGCGGGGGAACTAATATTGGTGGGTTGCTCAAATATCTCTCGATGGTTTCAAAGGCCTCTTGGCACGCGTCATTCCACTTCGTGGGCACATCCTTCTTAAGAAGCTTAAAGATAGGCTCACAAATCATGGTCAGCTATGCTATAAATCGACTGATAAACTGAACTTTGCCTAAGAATCCTCGAATCTCTTTTTCTGTCTTTGGCGGCTACATCTCCGTAATGGCTTTGATCTTTCCCGGGTCGACTTCTATTCCTTTCTGAGTGATCATAAATCCCAACAACTTTCCCGCAGTTACTACGAAGGCGCACTTTTGGGGATTCAATCTTAGGTTATATTGCTTAATTCTTTGAAAGAACTTGTCTAGAGCTTCAAAATGGCCTTCTCGATCTTTAGACTTCACGATCATATCATCCACATATACCTCCACTTCCTTATGAATCATATCATGTAATAAGGTGATTGCCATTCTCTGATAGGTAGAACCAGCGTTCTTTAGGACAAAGGGCATAACACGATAACAGAAGGTCCCCCATTGAGTGATGAAGGAAGTTTTCTCTATATCTAGAGGGTCATCTTTATCTGATTATAACCCGAGAACCTGTCCATGAAGGATAACAGAGCATGACCGGCAGTACTATTTACCAGGATATCTATGTGTGGCAACGGAAAATCATATTTAGGGCACGCCTTGTTTAAATCCCGGAAGTCTATGCACATTCTAACCTTCCCATCCTTCTTAGGTACTGGCACAATGTTAGCTAACCACTCGGGGTACTGTACTACTTGGAGAAATCCAGCGTTCATTTGCTTCACTACTTCATCCTTGATTTTCAGTGCCCACTCCGGCTTCATTCTCCTCAACTTCTGCTTAACCGGCTTAACCTCCGGATTAGTAGGGATAAAGTATTGTACTATGTCGGTGTCAATCCCTGGCATATCTTTGTACGACCATGCAAATACTTCTATGTTTTCTCTCAACAATCCTATCAATTTTTCTTGTTCTTGTGGTGACAGAGTTGCCCCAATGTTAATTATTTTAGGCGATTCATCGGATCCTAAATTAACGGATATTAATTCATCCACATTAGGTTGAGCATGTTCCATTTCCCTTCGTTGTTCAAACTCAGGGGGAACATCCTCTCTAGGATCTATGTTCATGCCATATACACCCATAGAAGATAGAAGGGATAAGCTGCAAATGCAAAGAATGAAGAAAAATGAATACTTTATTAATCATGAAGAAAGAGGGATAACAAAAACTAAACTATCATCCGATGGGAGTGAATCTTCCGCGACTGAGTCTTCAACTCGAGGCTTATACTCAAAGCTCCAGTTGGTCAATGGACTGGTGGTATCTTTAATGAGGTGGATAGGATTGGGTTCATGAACATGCTCTTCGATGCAGGCGATCTTTTTGAACAGCCCCTATGGCGACTTCATCAATATGGTCGACCCAGTCAAACTCTGTACGCTCTTTGGCTTTGATGGTAGTTGGAGAGAGAGGTAATGGTGTGTTAAAGAAGATTTCAAACCCAGGAACTCTAGCTTTCTGATCTTCAAGGTAAATGGGCTCAGGGAACCCACAATAAGGGAAATCATCCCCTTCTTTGACAAAAGCCCCATTCAAAGTGGGCCGGTAAAGTTTCAGAGTGAGGTTAGGGACTCGTCCCTCTTCTTTGGCCAACTGTCTTTATCTTTTTTTCTGTGCCATCTCTTTTTTGTCAACTTCGGTACTTTGATAGCCCAATCCAAAAGGATAAATTGCTGAAGGATATTTGATAGAATCAGGCGTGCCTTGATGACGATGACCTAAGCCCATTCCTGGAAAGAAGCCCATATTTTTCATGATTTGACCCACTTGCATATTCCCATATGGACTATAGTCTAGCACCATTTTCTCTTTACATCCATATTCAACCTCTACACATTGTATGTATTCAAAGCCTGTCAATGGTACTTCTTCAATCTCTGGCTTGATCTCACAGATAGGTACAAAGGTAGGAGTGATTTCAGAATCTCCCTTCAACGT
This sequence comes from Hamamelis virginiana, assembly GCA_017140935.1. NCBI lineage: Eukaryota > Viridiplantae > Streptophyta > Magnoliopsida > Saxifragales > Hamamelidaceae > Hamamelis > Hamamelis virginiana. Next base: position 9,089 of record JAESVK010079887.1, on the reverse strand, counting down.
CACCACTGAACCTTTGTAGGGGAACTTAACCTTCTGATGGAGGGAAGAAGGCACAGCCCCAATTGGATGGATCCAAGGTCTACCAAGTAGAAGATTGAAACAAGCAGGCACGTCTAGTACTTGAAAATCGACTTGGAACTCTACAAGCCCAATAGCTAGAGATAAAGTGACCAGGCCAACTACTTCTCTTCGAGTGTTATCATATGCTCTCACAGTTTGTCCTGACGGCTTGAATTCTGATGGTTCGATGCCCAAGGAAGTGGCGGTGCTGAGAGGGCACACATTCAAGGCTGACCCATTATCTATTAACACTGTAGGAATTCTCTTGCCCATAGTATCCACCGTGACATACAGAGCTTGCAAATAATGAGGTCCTTTTTTCGGAAGGTCTGACTCTGTGAAGAATATTGACTGCCCATGCTGAACTGGACTGACCAGACTGACTAAACCCTCGGGTGAAGTATCGATGGGAATCTGAACCTGGTTGAGTATCCTGAGTACTGTCTGCCTGTGCTTTTGAGAAGCCATTAAAAGTCCCCAGATGGTGATATTGGCTTGAGTACGCTTAAGTTGTTTTAGTATCTCTTCCTCTTCTTCTTGAACTTCAGTGCGTTGGGATTTTTCTAACTCTCCCAAAGGATTGTCGGATTCCAAGTTGGCGGGCTTAAAATGACGACTCACTTTAGTGACATGGTTAACATCTTCCTCATCACTGGCCCAAATATCTGCTATCTCCTCGGGTGTGTTCATCAAATCTTCCCACTCTATGACATCAATCTCATTCTCTGACCCATCATCTATGGTAAACTCGGCAGAAGTCGAACTTGATCTGAAACATTGGGTGACCCATGGTTGCCTTGGATAGACAGTTTGGTGATGGGTTTCCTCATTCATATTGATGACCTTATGTGGACCAGCCTTTTTGATGGGGCTGTAGGGTGTGAGTCCACATCATCACTGGGCGATGTGATTAGGGAGGTTTAGAAATCAAAACAAACAAGGAGTCACCACCTTATTTTTAAGGAATAAGGAAACCATGAAAAATATTTTATTTTTTAAATCAAAACAAAACAAACTCCATTTTCAATGAAAAGACAGTCTACAAACCAGAGTTGGATCCGGGGGGCTAGGTTACGACGTGGGAAGGTTCCAAGCTTTCACTTGTAGGCACCCACCTCGCCCTAATTAAAGGACTTCTAATTTATTTGGGCTATTTAAATTTCTCAATGCCAACAATCCAAAATAATCTAATCAACCAAAAAAATAGTGATATAAATGCATTATCTATGTTAGTTATATTAATAATAAAAAAATATACAAACAAACCCTAAAAACCTAGAATACCCTACGGGCATCCTAGGGCGGACTTGAGCCCTATTAGCGCCTACGTAACTTACTAGTATTACCTAGCAAGTATCAAAGTCCACGTAGTTCGACTACCCTAGGACTCTCCTATTGTAATCGATCACATCATCAAAGGTATTTCAACCTAATTCAAGACTCTAACTTCGAGAGTTTTTATTCTTTCAAAATCATTTATTTGAAATCATTTCAAATTAAAAGACATTCATAAAATCCAAATATTCCAAATAATTCTTATCTTTAGAATTAAATTCCAATTGAAAATCTTTTTCAAAGATATTTCAAGAAAACAAATCATATGGGAGGAATTTCATTCCAAAATAAAAATCTTTAAAGCATTTCAAATCTTTTTGAAAATCATTTAATAATCAAATATCTCATAAAATCATGTTTATTTCATAAATATTACATTAAAATCTTTTTATAAAATATCTCGAAGGTTGACTCTCAAATTGATCAAAATACTCAAATCAGAGTGTGACTTTTACAACAAAGGAAATTCCTAGGGAAGGTCAAGTGACCTTCCTAACCTAGGGTCTCTAAATAGCCCTAAAGTTAATCTAGAAACCTAAAAATACTAATGCAATGCATGCTGAAATTTAAACAAATAAGCATGTAATTAATTCTAAAAATGCATGAAAATGCCCCTAAATGCACACTAATTAATCTATGTGAACCTAAGCATATTTCTAAGTTGGATTTGGCCTCAAAATGATTTTTAAAATAAATTTAAGGACATAAACAAATCTAGACAGATTTGAATATGTACCTTAAATTACTCTAAAAACCATGAAAACAAAGAATAAAAAATGTGAAAATGTCCTAGCATGCTTTCTACATGAATATTTTAAATTACTATGCAAAAACATGTCAAAAATTACACCAAAATATGCTTAAACAATTGATTTAAACACAAGGGAAGGATCTCACCTTTGCACGCTCCCTCGTACACATTTTATATATTCAAACCAATAAATCTAAGTCGAGTGCTCAAATAATCATAAAAGAATCACAAGGGAAGGATCTCACCTTTGCACGCTCCCTCGTACACATTTTTCATATTCAAATGATCAAATCCATGACAAGTGTTTAAATAATCATATAAAACATAAACAAAAAGACTCAAGACTCATCACATGTCGAAATAACATACTAATATACTCATGTTATCATTAAAATCATCAATTAAACATCGAGAGATTCAAATAACAATATGAATACACCAATATTTATTTTAACATGCTTGTACACAAAATAACCATAAATCTAACCCTACTCATGCATGCATACATAAAATCACGACAAAACTAACTAATCCTAAACATGCATACTAACATAAATCACAACAATGCTAACCTAATCATACATATTAACCCTAATATGCATATTCACATAAAATAATGACTAAACTAAACAACCCTAAACATGCATTCTAACATAAAATAATAACTAAACTAAACAACCCTAAACATGTATTCTAACATAAAATAATAACAAAGATAGTTCTAATCATGCATCTACACATAAACAACAATAAAACTAATTTTAATCATGCATCTACACATAAAATCATAACAAAAACTAATCCTAACATGCATTTAATCACAATAAAAGACACCCTAATATGCTTACTAACATGTACTCATAATGAAACTAACCCTAATCATACATGCTTACATAAAATAACACCAAGACTAACCCTAATCATACATATGACATGAAATAACGAATAAAACTAACCCTATCATGTTAAACATACTCATAGCCAAAAGAAAAGAGAATCCATCTCATATGAAAATCAAAAGGACTTACACCGTAGCCTCATAAACCTATGTAAGAAATCATGAAAAATGAGAGTCAAGGTTAAGGATTTACCCTTCGATCTCCTTCTTGGCTAGCCTCCTTCAAGCTCCTCGCCTTGAGTTCTTACCCCTTCAATGGTGTAAGAATGAAGAGCCCAAAAAATCTGTAGCCTCCTCTCCCAAAAACCCTAAAATTCTTCTCCTCTTTGAACCCCCCTCCTCTAACTCTATAATGAAGCATATATAGAGTTAGGGTTTAAAACCTTGAATGGTTAGGATTTAATCTTTTAAAAAACGATCCTAGGGCTTAGAACAAATCCTCCTAGGGTTTGCAAGCTGAAACCCTTCGAATTTATGCCAAAAAAATCAAATCAAATCGGCCAAAATAGGTGAAATTTTCTAAAATTGAAAAATGGGCTCGAGCATGCTGATGGCCGTCCTAGGGCTGGACGGTTGGCCGTCCTAGCTGGACGGTTGGCCGTCCTAGCTAGGACGGTCACCATGCTGACTTCCCAATTTTGTTCCCCAAATTTTAGGGTTTTCGAATTTTGGCCATATTTTGGTCAAATTTGATCCAAATCCGATGGTTCAGGGCTCAAAACGACCGTGTTTTGATCCTCCACATTTTTAGAATGTTTTTGGGTTAAAATCAATTGACCATGGTCAAGGGTTTTAGCAAAAAGCTAGCCAATTGACCCGGTTGTGCCAAAATTGGTCAAATGATCATTCCTTGTTTTATAAAATTAATCAATTAGGCTTGCACCACTTCTAAAAACATGGTTTCAACATGAAATTGGTACTTAACAACATGTTTTGAAAATCTTTTGTTTTGGTGAAAACGACCAATTCACGGTCAATTTGATCGAAACCTTAATTCAGCTCATCCTTACCCGTGGGATCGATTTTGGGAGAATCCATCCCAACCATTCAAAGGCTCAATTGACACATCAAATACACTCCCCACATCCATATAAACCTCATGAAACAATCCGTTTCGAATTCGGAGGTCATTCGGAAATTATACGAGAAAAAGGACGAAAATGCCCTTCAAGTCGCAAAAACCCTAATTACCTATCGGGCTCTCATCAGAATGCTATGAAAATTTACAGGGATGTTCTAAAACACCTCAAAAGTCAAATGCAATACAAATGGGTTAATTCCAATCCAAATGTACACATGAAATAATGAATTGTCCTCTCCCTCATAAAAGGGCAATCTGGGCAATTTGGTCTTTACAAGGCCAATTCCTCACCAAATGATCAGCATTCTAGTAAATCATTTGCATGGACATATGGTAGAAATAATTGGTAAAAATGGGGTGTCCACACCTTGGTTGTGAAATACTCATTGAGGATACTCTGGCTAGCTTTCTCAAAATAGATGAGGTTTGGATTTTCGGGTTCAACCTGAGCCACAGGATTGTCTTCTTTAAGTGAGTCAGGGTTATCACCCCAATCAGCAGGAGCTATGGGCTTTTCAAAGGTGGGCTTCTCCATTTTGGGGTAAAGGACATAGAAGTCGAACTTTCCACTAGGTTCCCCTAACAGGCCCACTTCGGGATCTCTGGCCTCATATCTTTTTCGCAACTCCCATTAGCTAGTTCCAGTCTTGGAAAAGGCTTTCTTGGTTCTAGCATTAGATCTAATGTGTTTAATCTTTGTCATCTCAGCTTCACAAGACTGTTCAGGGCAGAGAACGTAGAAACTAAACCTCCCATTTCTTTCTGTCAACAAATCCACACAAGGATCTCTAGCTTCAAACCTTTCTTTGAGAGCCCACTGACTAGTGCTATTCTTTGATGACTGATCCACTTTGCGAGGCTTGGGAAGCCCATTCGAACAAAAATCCGGGAATGTATCTTTCTCAAACTGTCTCCATAAACGATAAAGCCCCCTTGGGCTAGTGAAGGGTTGAGGGATTTCAATCAGACCTTGATCAACCCTTGTACTATATTCTGCAATGTATCACATGATTCTGTGTCATGCCTATAGGTGGCATGGTATTGGCAGTAAAAATTTTTGGGTCTTGGCTTGTACGGGGTAATAAGCCCACGGGCTTGACAGTGATGAAACATTTCAATCAAGGAAGTAGGGAATGAAGGGTGAGGGTGGATAGGCTCACAATGGACATAAGGGTCGGCATGGATAACATTGATATTTGCGGGTGGTGGGATTGAATGGGTAGGAAGTGGATTTTGGGTGACATTGGGTTGAGAAGGTGGGGAAATGGTTTTGTTATCTATGAGGTCTTGGATTTCATGGCGGAGACGGAAACAACGGTTGGTAGTATGGCCTTTGGATTGATGGAAATGGCAATATTCATTCTCATTGTAGTTCTTGGGTAATGGGTTGGGCGTAGGTCTGGGTTCCGGAGGTTGGAACAAGCCTTGAGCTTTTAACTTCTCGAAGACTTTTTCCAATGGCATATAAAGCTCAGTGAATTTTCTGGATGGTTTATTCCCTAAGGAAAATGGTTGGGTAAATGGAGCAGGTTGAGATATGGCATTGACTTCGGTAGCCTTACCATTGATGACATGTCGACGGTTTTTGTAGGGTTCATCAGTTCGGAGAGCTCCATCGGCTAGAGCGTCCTCCATTTGGTTACCGGCAGCGACTAGAGCTCGAAAATTTGGAAGATATTGGAAAAACATGTGCTTATGATAAACTGGGAGCAAGTTCTTCACTATCATGCGGATTTGTTCTTCTTCCTCATGGTGGTTAGCCATTTTAGAAGTCTTGGCTCTCCATCGGGTGAGGAAAGCAGAGAAAGTTTCCATTGATTCCTGTTTAGTAGTCTCCAAGTCCCTCCTAGTGACATCAACTTCGGTGTTATACCTGTAATGATTGTTGAACTCAGTGCATGCATCTTCTCATGTCTTCATTCTAGACTCATCCAGTGACAAAAACCATTTTAGAGCGGATCCAGCCAGTGTGTCGTGGAACATTTGGGCTAGTAGGTCATCGTCAGCCCCTCGTGGGTGCATGGCCCTCACGTACATCTTTAGATGGGTCTTAGGACAACCCATTCCATCAAACTTCTCTAACTCGGGCATTCTGAAATGAGTGGGCATACGGGCCTTAGGGAACAGAGATAACGACGACATGTCTACCAGATTATCAGACTTCCTAATACCTTTCAAGGCTTTTTCCAGGGCTTCCACCTTACTACTCAACAGTATGGGCTCAGTGGAAAAGAAAGCAGAGATCTTGGGCTTGGACTCTTTATCCAAATCAACAGGCTGAACAAATTCTGTACCAGGCCTAGTGGGATCAGCAACTATCTTCGGTCTAAGGAAGCATTCCTCTTCATCAACATTCTCAAACAAGGAATTAGTTCGGGCTCGCACCTTATCCTCCTCTTCTTTCTGATGCACTAACTCTTGGACCACTTTTAAGAGTGCTTCGATCTTCTCATCAGTTGTCTTTCCACTAGTTCCAATGGCGGTAGGGGTATGATCTTCGTTACTAGACATCTTTAAATCAACAGGTAGACCCTTAATCAACCGACCGTTAGAATCTCGACGCCAAGCCAGAATGTTGGGAAAGGGAAAAGATTTGAATCAACTAAGAGCTTCCAGTGTGAAAAGAGATGAATAAGGACAATCTCACATGCTCACAAGAGTATGGGCATAAAGCCTACATATCAACCTTCACTCTCTCATTCTATCTTATGAAAAATGGGCCTAAGGCTTGAGTATGAATCTCAGCTCACCGCTCACATCTCAATCTTACCACAGGCTTATATCTTCTATCCAATTGACATGGGCCTAAAGCCCATATCTCAAACTTACAACGAATCTAAATCTTCTATCCAAAGGACATGGGCCCCACATCTTACATCTCACGTCTCACGTCTTCTCCTAAGACTCACAAATCAATACTATTATTCGGGCATTGTAACACTACCACAGGCCTAAACTCATGAACCTATAAGGTACTAGTCTTTATTAGATACCTTGACTCTTTGAGGATACATCCCTTAAGAGTTTAGGGTATTTCATAAAGGTCTAGTTCTACAGATCCAGGTCCTAATGGTTCTACACACTTCACAGTCAAGGCTCAATACAAAACCGGTGGGAAAATCCGGCAGCATAACATTACAATAGTGTGTGAACAGGTGATGTAGGGTATGTGTCCTAAAGACATTTTACATGGACTAATGCAAAGGGTAGGCTGAGTGTCCCTTACTCGCCCGGTCCAATCGATATACCTAACCACATGTGACATCAAGAATGCCGCGTGGGTCCAACAGTACGTGATTGGTCCGTTTGATATTACCGAGGGTACTTGGCAAGAAGGGTGATGGCTTTCGCATACATTGAACCCAAGAATCAAAGAGACTGGGCTCAGGGCTAGGCTCATCGTTGGCTTTAGCATACAACGTCCTAAACATGCAGAGTCAATGCGCACACAATGCAGAAATTAAAGTCACACAGTCATACAAATGCAAGTGGTTGATTTTATTGATTAAGAAATTGAAAAGCCCAAAAATAATTAATTGGAGTTTAGCCCTCGACATCCCAAGCGGAGTCGCCAGTCTGTGAACTAGCCAACCTAGATCGGAAGGCCTCTCGTTCACTTTGGGGGGTTTTCTTGAGTGGATTGTGGATGATGTTTATCCGTCTCGATTTATCCTTCTCTATTATCCTTTTCTATTATCCACATTTATCTTTCTCTATTATCCACTCAAGATTGGGTTTTCGAAAAAGGATAAGAGTTTGTAAAAAACTGGGATTCGCTACCTTATTTTTAGGGAACAAGGAAACCACAAAAAGAGTTTTATTTTCAATAAAACATTGACTCCATATTTTTGGAAAAGCATGGTCTTTGAATCAAAGTTGGATTCGGGGCCTAGGTTACGAAGTGGGAAGGTTCCAAGGAACTCCTTGTAGGCACCCACCTCGCCCTAATTGAAGGTCTCCTAATTAAGTTTGGGCTTTATCAAAATCTTAGCACAACAATACTATTTATCTAATCAACCACAAAATATGAATAATGATATTTAATAATAATAATAGATGTTACAAAAGTATACACAATCCTAAGGACCTTAGGAGACTAGAAGTCAACCTAAGATTGGACTTGCGCCCTATTGACTGCCTACGTACCTTATCAATTGCTTGACAAAGATCAAAGTCCACGTAGTTCGATTACCCTAGGACTCTCCTATTGTAATAAACCACATAATCGTAGAGATTCTATCTTATCTTGGACTCTAGCTTCGAGAGTTTGAGTTTGATCAAAACACTTGTTATGAGAGATGGAATTTCATTCCATTTTGAATTCTTTCAAAATCACTTTTAGAATTGTTCTCGAAGTAGAATCCTAGGTAAAATAGAACTCTATTCTTATTGTAATTCTTACAACAAAGAAGAGTCCTAAGTAGGGTCAAGTGACCCCCCTAATCCTAGGGTTTCTAGCTAATCTTAGGTTAGTCTAAATACCTAAAACACTGAAATATGCATGCTGGAAAATTCTGGAAAATAGGTAAAAAAATGCAACCAAGTATGTGAACACTGCATGAAAATATCCTAAATGCAATCTAGGTTAGCTATGGGAACCTAGGCATGTTTCTAAGTTAGTTTGGACCTTAAAAAATGAGTTTTAGTGCACTTTTAGGTCACTTTAAATCCATAAACAGATTTGAAAGTAATCAAAAAGTGTACTTAAAACCCTAAAATAATGAATAAAAAATAGTAAAAGAATGCACTAAATGCAACCTAATATGCATACTAAAACTATCATCAAAACATAGCATTTAATCACAAGGGAAGGGACTCACCTTTGCATGCTCCCTCAAACACATTTTATATATCAATCAAACATTCCAAGTGATAAAAAATAAACTATGATGAGAATAATACTAAACTTAAAAAGATTAACAACCTAATATAAAGGACTTAAACATGCATTCCTACATATTGAA
>JAESVK010079873.1:0-10698 GCA_017140935.1 Hamamelis virginiana | reverse complement strand
TTTTAAGTCATTATTTAAGGTCTTTTAGATTTTTAATACTAGAACCCCAGATGACTAACCTCTAATTCTCGTCAATCGCCTGATTTTAATTCTAATTCCAATTCCAATTCCAAAGTGACAAACTAGGCATTTAGGACTTTTCCTAAATTCTCGGCCTAGAAGGTGCTAGAGGTCGTGTTCACAAGGTCTTTGGGCTCTTGAGCCCTGGCACGCCCGCGCATTCAGACCTTACACCAAAGGTCTCGAGACCGTCGTTTTTCACTGAAAACACCTTTTTGGCATGCCCGGTGAGACATATTTGTGTTAAATGCATAATAGACCTATCACAAGATCAATGACTACTCCAATTGAGGAACATGGGGCATCGTCAGATGAATCCCATGGTGAAGAAGAACCTAGTTTGAATAAGATCCTGACCGTAATGGAAAAATCTTTTGAAAAAATCTCGAATCATTTGGATGAATCAAGTCGTAATTTAATCCGAATGTTTTTACTCCAACTTTCTCAACAAAAGGAATTTTTTGAGAGCATAACAAATGAAATGAGGAAATTGGGAGATAATAGACAACCTTGTGGATCAAATGATCAAAAGGCCTTTAGGATTCATGTTTCAGCAGAAAAGGCCTTAGAATCAGGAGCGAATGTAATAGACAAAGGTGAGTCAAGCAACCAAGGTCTTAAACTTGCTTCATCATATACTCCTATCCCACCAATGATCAATCCTATAAAGGATGAAAGGCCATATGTTTCACCTCCTTTGAGAAATGGCCAACCTGATCGCTCAAACTTTGAGGGATCACAAACTGCAACCAGAAGACCTAATCTTAGGCCTGATTGTGGATCAAAAAGTATGGGTAAGCAACATTTGTTTACTAATACGCCCGGGGGACAAAACATTAGAGGAAATCAAGGTCTGAATACTTTAGTTGATGATGACTTTAGACCTAGATCCACTAACATGAATGACTTTGCGAACCAAATACCCGGGGGGCAGAATGGACGTACGTTTAATACCACTACTAGTTGAAGACCTTACGAGGTTTTTCAAAATCCGACATTTACCTCTGAAAGACCTTTGAAAAATATTAATAGGGGTAATACGCCAGACCGTAATGATAATATTAACATAGTCCAAGAATGTCTCGCTGCAGGCAATCGGAGAAGAATTGTAAGACCTTTATACAGAAAGCCATATCCTGAATGGATAGATCAGTGCAATGACTTTCCTAGAGGTTATAAGGTACCTGAATTCACATTGTTTTCAGGAGAAGGTGGTCAATCCACTATTGAACACATTGGCCGTTTTACCATACAATGTGGTGAGGTCTCGGCCAATAATAGTTTAAAATTGAGACTTTTTGGCAATTCTTTGACTGGAACGGCCTTTACTTGGTATATAAGTCTTCCTCCAAATTCGATTCTAAATTGGGGACAAATGGAAGAGCGTTTTCATATGCAATTCTATAGATCTGAACCCGAAATGACAATGGCCGATTTGTCTAAGTTTAGACAATTATCAGGTGAAAGTGCAGAATAATATATATCTAGGTTTAAAAAGGCCAGAAATAGATGTACTATTTTCTTACCCGGGCAAGAGTTTGTCAAACTCGCTCAAAATGGCCTTGAATTAGAATTGCGAAAGAAATTCGAAGGCATGGACTTTGAAGACCTTTTTGAGTTATCTGCTAAAGCGTTTAGATATGAGAGGCTTTTAAGGGAAGAAGATCAGAGAAAAGCTTCTTCGCTTGGGACATATTATCATGACCCAAACTTCGAAGTAGACTTAGCTGAAGTCATAGCTAGGAAGCCTTTTGTTTGCCAGGCCTTAAAAAAAGAAAGATATGGAGGCCCCTCATGACTCAAAGGTTAGGAAAAATCTCATAAATGTTAAAAGAAAATTTTCATTTGATCTATCAAAAGCATATGAGATATTTGATCATTTATTGACCGGAAAATTTATCAGGCTTTTAGATGTCCATTAACTTCCTGGTCGTGAAATTGGGGACTTCTGTAAATGGCATGCAACAAGGTCTCATGATACTAACGATTGTGTTGTTTTCTGACATGTAATACAAGATTGCATTGACAAAGGCCTTTTGAGATTCCCAGAAAAGGATAAAGGATCCATGGCAGTAGATACTGATCCATTCCCTGTAGCTGAAATTGCCGTAGCTTCAACTGACTTAAGATCTTTATTGAGGAATCAAGTGCAAAATCACCATCAAAGAAACTTTCCACATTCCCAGCAGCGTTGGTTTAGGAATGAAAGACCTTAGAGTTTCCAATATCCTAGAGTTCCCTTTATTCCAAAACCCGCCAAACCTCAGATTTGTTGCAACTGCCATAATTCTTTGAACCTGGAAACTCGTCCAAGGCCTTTCATGAGGCCATATCACTTTCAGAGAACTCAAAGGCACCATGACTTTCCTCGTATCCAGAAGAGATGGGTGCCGAAGGTTCCAGTATAGAGGCCTCAAGAAGCTGTTTTCAACCAAAATTCAAGAATGATCAGACCTCCTTTAACTAGAGAAGGAGTATGGACCAGATTGGAGCATCCCAAGTTCCCAAGCCCTTTTACCAGGACTCAAAAGAGGAGATTTCAAAGAAGAAGGGCAGAATACAGAAAGTCTTTCCAAACAACTCCCAGTTCTGGAACAACCGAGGTACATAAAAATCTAACCATAATTGTTGAAGGAGACCATAGGAGAGTTCGAGAAGTCTCAAAAGACAACAAGATCAAGATGGAAGTTAAAACCATTACGAAAGAAGGCAAAGGGATCGTTTCAGTTCTTGAGGAGATAGAAGACGGGTCTTTTGGTTTAAAATCCAATGAAGATCAAGGTCTTTCCACACAATTAGGTGAAACAGTCAGACAACCTAAAGATGAAGAAGATCTTATGGTGGAGAACGATGAGAACGACACAAGTCCAAAGCTAGACAGTGATGAAGACAATTTCCTTTTACACTTTGGAAGCCTTCCACCAGTAATGGGTGGCAGCATGACAATTACTTTGCCATTAATCTTTCAAGCAAGAGAAGATGAGGAACCCATCGAAATTGAAAAAGAGGAAGATAGGCCAAAGGGTACTTCAGTGGTCATTGAAGAGGTGGAGATGGTCAATGAAGATGGAGAAATAGAAAAGTCAGAGAATATAGTGTTCGAAAAACCATCAGAGATGATGACTCAACACCTAAGGCCTCTTTTTATTAATGTTCATATGAATAGAAGGCCTATGCAAAGGGTTTTGGTGGACAATGGAGCAGCTGTCAACATTCTTCCAAGTGCTGGTTTGAAGACGCTAGGCAAGACAGAATCAGACCTTATCCCCACAGACGTAACAGTTGCAAATTTTTCAGGAGGAGTTACAAAGACCAAGGGCGTTCTCCCAGTGGTCTTAGCAGTTGGAAACATGGAGTATTTGTCTGCCTTTTTCGTAGTAGATTCAACGGCATCCTATAATGCACTTCTTGGCAAAGTTTGGATTCATTCCAATTGGTGCATTCCTTCATCTTTGCATCAGTTCTTGATATTATGGAACGGCAGCAAAGTGGAAGTGGTATGGGCAAACCAGAGACCTTTTATTGCAAGTTCTAATGCGGCAGAAGCTCATTTATATGGAGGAGACGTAGGTCCAATCAAATTCATAGGTACTGATAAAGAAGGAAAACCCAAAGAAATGACTATAACAACTGACCTTTTCTCAAAAAGGGTAGTGGAAAGGGTGATCTAAGAGACAACAAGGCCTGGGGCGATTTTACTTGACCAGCCGTTGTTTAGCTGCAGTATAGAAGAGATCCCATGAATTGCAGACCTTTTGAAGATCAACAAAAAGGTCTAGTTCTAGACCTTTTCAACAAACTGTCGGTGTACAACAAAAAGGAAAGCCTTTACGAAATATCAGAGGCTGATGTATACTGGAAGAAGATATTGAGATTATAGAAGAAGACAATTTTGGGTTGAAAGATCTTGAAGTGGAACCTGCACAACAACAAGACCTTAAAGCAGAGGTCCAAGATCCACTGGAGGAAGTTAATTTGGGGGATGATCAGAATAAAAGACCAACTTTTGTGAGCGGCCTTTTAGAGAAAGACACTAAGGAAGAGATCATCAAGCTTCTCAAAGAATTCCAAGACTGTTTTGCTTGGGATTATCACGAAATGCCAGGTCTAGACAGGAAATTAGTGGAGCACCGTTTGCCAATAAAGCTTGGATTCAAACCTTTCAAACAACCACCAAGGAGGATGACATTGGAAGTGACCTTGAAGATCAATGAGGAGATAGAGAGGCTGTTGAAAGCTGGTTTCATCAAACCAATAAGGTACGCTGAATCGGTTTCAAATATTGTACAAGTAGTTAAGAAAAATGGCAAACTTAGGGTATGTATAGATTTCAGAAATTTAAATCTTGCAACCCCTAAGGATGAATACCCTATGCCTATAGCTGATTTTTTAGTAGATAGAGCAGCCGGCCATGAGATCTTATCTTTTATGGACGGCCATTCTGGCTATAATCAAATCTTCATAAGTGAAAAGGATGTTCATAAAACGGCCTTTAGATGTCCTGGAGCCATAGGAATGTATGCATGGGTAAAAATGCCATTTGGCCTTATTAATGCTGGAGCTACATATCAGCAAGCAATGAATGTGATCTTTCATGATTTAATAGGAAAATCCGTCGAGGTCTATATTGATGATACAGTAGTTAAATCGAAAGAAGACCTTGATCATTTGAAAGATCTTAAAATGGCCTTTGAAAGAATGAGAAAGTATGAACTGAAAATGAATCCAACAAAATGCGCCTTTGGAGTTAGAGCTGGAAACTTTATTGGTTTTCTAGTTCACCAAAGAGGCATAGAGGTGGATAAAAATAAGTCAAAGGCCATTAGAGAGGTTAAACCACCTATGAATAAAAATGAATTACAGAAGTTCATGGGTCAAATTAATTTTTTTCGTCGGTTTATATCTAATCTTTCATGAAAAACTTCTATTTTCTCACCTTTGCTAAAGCTCAAGGCCTGCGAAGAGTTTAAATGGGAGGCCGAGCATCAGAAGGCTTTTGATCAGATTAAGGAGTACCTAATAAAGCCTCCAGTTTTAATTCCACCTGTACCTCATAAGAGTTTGAGGCTTTATTTATCAACAGCAGAAAGGTCTCTAGGTGCAATGTTAGCACAAAGCAAGCCGTTTATTATTTAAGTAAGACCTTTACATGTACTGAACAAAGATATACTCCAATAGAAAAGGCATGTCTTTCTTTGTTTTACACTGCGGATAAACTTAAACATTACTTTATGTCAAATACTGTGTACGTTATATCCAAAACCAATTTAGTAAAGTATATGCTATCAAGACCTATTTCTAGAAGTAGGATTGGAAGATGGGCGTTTGCTATATCAGGTTATGCAATAAAATACATGCCACAAAAAGCAGTTAAAGGTCAGGTCCTTGCTGAATTTTTAGCAGACCACCCAAATGATGTCATAAAGGAAGTGGAAGTAGATTTGGGGATGATAGAACATGTGGCATGGAGATTAGAATTTGATGGATCAAGGACTGAAAGAAAGTCCGGGGCTGGCTTAATTATTACATCTCTAAATGGTTTTAAATATGAACATGCATATCAATTTGATTTTGAATGTAGTAATAATCAAGCTGAATATGAGGCCTTAATTATAGGCCTTGAGATATTGCATGAGATGAATATAAAAACAATAGAGGTTATTGGAGATTCACAATTAATCTTGAATCAATTAGCTGGTAAATTCAAATGTAATAGTTGGGCCTTATTACCATACTTTTCTATTGCATCCCAATTACTTGATTTATTTGATGACGTGGTGTTGATACACAAACCAAGAGAAGAAAATGAAGATGCAAATGAGTTAGCACAGCTAGCTTCAGGTCTTAAACTTTCTGGAGGTCAAACAAAAAGGAACGTGGTGGTAGAAAAGAAAACATTACCTTCTATCAAAACCAGGGAGGTAAATCTTGAAGTACATGATATTGAAGAAGGCCAACAAGATTGGAGGGAACCAATAATAAGGAGGCTAACCAACCCAGGTATGCCTTGTGATAGGAACATTAAAATGCTTGCAATTCATTTTGTGATATATGTAGGAGAACTTTTCAGAAAAATGGAAGAAGGCCTTTTGTTGTAATGTGTTAACAATTCTGAGGCTTTACTGTTAATGAGGGAGATTTATGAAGGCATTTGTGGAGCACACCAAACTGGCATCAAAATGAGGTGGCTCGTTTGGAGGTATAGATATTATTAGCCTACAGTTTTAGGAGATTGTATTAAATTTGCTAAAGGTTGTGAATTTTGCCAAAAGCATGGCCAAGTCCAATATATCCCTTCCACTGATTTAAATTACATTATAAAACCATGGCCTTTTAGAGGTTGGGACATTGATGTTATTGGTAAGATATATCCTCCTTCTTCTAATTTACACTGTTTTATTATAGTGGCCACATATTACTTTTTGAAATGGACTGAGGCAAAACCTATGAAAGTAGTGGACCAAAATGTTGTGATAGGATTTATTAAAGAACATATTATTCATAGGTTTGGATTGCCTGAGACCATTAATACTGACCAAGCTAAGGCCTTTGTGGGAGATCATATGAAGGCCTTTGCTAAAGAGTATGGAATTAAACTTACCAACTCTACTCCATATTATGCACAGGCCAATGGACAAGTTGAGGCCGTGAATAAGACTATCAAACAAATTTTGAGTAAGATGTTGGATGATAATCCAAGACAATGGCATGTACAATTATCTGAAGTCTTATGGGCGTACAGGACTTCGTATAAGGAAAGCATAAAAACCACTCCTTATGCCTTGACCTTTGGTCATGATGCAGTCTTACCAATGGAGGTCACAATACCTTCAATGAGAATAGCCTTTCAAAATGATTTATTACCAGAGGAGTATAATGAGGCTATGTTATTAGAATTAGAGAATCTAACAGAGGAGAGACTTAGGGCCTCAAATTCTATAGAGGTCCAAAAAAAGAAAATAGCAAAGGCCTATAATAAAAAGGTAAAACATAAGGCCTTTTCAGTTAATGACATAGTATGGAAGGTGATCTTACCTTTAGGGACTAAAGATCCTAGATTAGAAAAGTGGTCCCCAAATTGGGAAGGACCATTTAAAGTATCGAAACTAATACCTGGTGGGGCATACTCTATCCAAGAATTGTCTACTGGAAATGTCATAAAGTCCATCAATGGACGGTTTCTTAAAAGGTACTACCCTACCTTGTGGGAGACCGTTCAGAATCAAAATCCATAGTCATAGTATAAGATTAAGGCCGTTCAAGACCTTTCCAAAATAAACAGTGCAAAATAATTGTTCAGATGCACAAAAGAAAAGAAAGGGAAAGGGAAATGAGAATTGTTCAAACAAACACTATCAAAATAAATTGTTTAAACGACATATTCAGGGAAATGAATTTTCGGGATCCTACTCCATATTTTCATCAGCTCCAATTCCTTCTCTTTTGCCAACCTTGCCTTATTCTCCCAGACCAAGACATTTGCTACAGAAGACCTATTCTCAGTACCAAGCTGCTCAACGTTCTTCCAACTGTCAACAGTTACTTTTTGAGCATTTTAGACCACAGTCAGTTAGGTAGAAATGTCATTTTCTTTTTGTGTAAGGGATATCTGCAGCTCTGAGATTTGCTTGCAAAGACTTTCTGCACCAGTTTGAAGCTTGGACAGTTTATTTTGCTCAGTATCTCGTATGGTTTTAGAGGCTTTCACCTCACCAAGGATCTTAAAAATAAAAGCTTTTTGAGACTGGCGATGCTTCAAAAGACCTTCACAGTTTGTCCTTTCACTATAGTTGACAATAAATTCATTCACATAGTCTGGAAGTTGGGCAATATGAGGCTGCAAAGTTTCCATGAAAGAAGAAAGATATGGAATACTCTTCAAGATGTTGAAGTGTTCGAGAAGGTCATGAGCCATTTCAAGAGAGATATTCATCAAAGGAGTTCGATAAACCTTGAGAAATTGGGCTTTTCTTTTTGAAACTTGCATGTCAATGGGGATTTCCACAGAAGGAGTACCAGAAGTAACCGGAGCTGGAGTTTCCAAAGTACCAAGGGCAGAATCTAGAGAAGCAGACCATGCTTCAAGATCATTAGGAATGTCAGACAGAATGGTGGCTGGAAAATCTAGGATGGTGGAAGTGGAAGCTGTTTCTTTCTCAAGAATTGAAGGTGGAATTTTGTCATCTGGGGCAGAAGAAGTTTTTGACCTTTTCATAGAAGGAGGAGGGTCCTGGATATCTTCAAAAGTTTTTTCACCTATCTCCTCATCTGAAACTTCAACAGGAGTAGGATCATTCTGCTGAGAGGTCTTCATCACTGATTTCAACCTACGAGAAGACCTTCGAGCTCCAACTTCTTTGTCAGTAGAGGCCTTCTTTCTCTTTTGAAGGTCTACAGATGGAGGAGGAAGATCTGTTCAAAGGAAGTTAGTATAAAGTATGGAGATTACAAGCTAAAGGGATTTTCTGAATTAAACCAAAGACTTACCAGTTTTCTGGGGAGTTTGAGGCCTTGATGTTTTAACGGGGCCATGAATCGGAGGCCTTACATCCAAAGGAATAGCATCAATGGGAACTGTCCTGGTGGCTGATAATTGAGTGATTAAGAATTGAAGATTGTAAGAAGAGATCCGGGCATAACTTTCGATCCACCAAACTTTGAAGGCCACGGAGACAGATGGATTGTTGGGAAGAATAATGGTAGACAAAGATCTCTGATTATCTGAATAAATTTGGTCAATACTGGTAATTTCTTCACTGCTTGAAAATGTCTTTCTAAGATGGGGAGGAAAGTTGTTAGAGTAGAACAAAGGAGGAGATGGAAGAACTTGGGTAAAGCCGAATTGACGGCTCAGGAGATTCGGAGCATAAAATTCGACCCCAACCTTTTTGTTTCTGGGGTCAAAATTACCTCCGAAGTGAAGGTCACAAAAGATGAGGTAGGAATACCATATTTACTTCTGGACTTGAAGGTCACGGCCTTGAAAATGGAATGAAAGAGTAAACCAATGGGGTCCATACAATCTATCAGAAAAGGGGAAAAAGAGGGAATCAGCCCTGTTATAATCCAAGTTCCAAAAGAAAGACAAGTAGGAAGGAAATGACTTAAGTTCAGAATTGACCCGAGTCAAATTGAAACCATAAGTGGCAAAGGTCTCAGCAGGAATATGAGCTTTATGGAAATCAGGGAAATATTCGAGAAACCAAAGCTGAAGTAACCAGAAGGGACCTCCGGTGATGCAAAGAGAGTCCCTAGAAAGATGAAAAAGACCTCTATACAAGTGAGAAAGAACCAGGGGAGCCAAAGCAAGCCTACGACCTGAGGCTAATGCGAGGGCTAACTTATAATGTTCTTGAGTCATTTGACCAGCAGAGACACATAAGACAAATCTACATAACCACATCAGAAGAAAGGCACAGTGTTCTTGATGGGAGATATTAGGAGAGACAGTGGGTTTGTTCTCGGCCCTGAGATACACACCCCAGGTAGAGGTGGCATTACTGTAGTTGAAAATCAAAGAAGACAAGGGCTCATAAGCCGCAAAGGGGATATCTCCAAAAGGAGGAAGACCAGTCAATGCGCTCACATCCAAAACAGTGGGAGACATGGGGCCACAAGGGAATAGAAAAATATTAGTTGAACGACTCCAGAAACAAGTTAAAGCATCTAACAAATTTTTGTCAAAAGGAAAAGTAAAAGTGCTTAACTGAATAGAATGATAAATATCGAGGTCCTTCCAGAGTTGGCCAAACTGTGGCTCTAGCTTCTCTACCCAAGCAGACCAATCATTGTTAGGTCTTGGCCAACTCCTAAAGGGTTTCTTTACCCATTCATCCCAACACAAACTAAGTGATTCAAGAACTAAAGATTCCTTGGGATAAAAAGGAAAATAAAGTTTGATTACCTCAGGAATCGTAGAACTTGAAAACACGGGGCCGATAGAATTGGAACTGATTACCCTCTCAGATTTCTGAGGTTGCACCTGGTCTCGGAGGTCATCTATAAACTGCTGAGTATCTGGTGAAGAGGGGTTTGAAGATGGAGAAGCTGATTTAGGGTTTGACATGGGGAAAAGAGAAAGCAAAAAGAAAGTAAAAGAAAGTAGGGAAGAAGAAGAAGGAAAATGGAGGTGGAAAGGTTTGATGTGGCAAGAAGATGTCGAATCAAAACTGACGCATGTTTTCAAGGTGAAGGTATTAAAGGCTGTCTTGTCGATTTAAATTTTGAAATGCGCATTTAATGGGATAAAACCAGATTAGAAAGATGAGATTATGATTCAGTTAGAGGTCTTGAAGGATTTAAAGATCAAATTTGAAGCATAATTTTCAAATTAAGCTTCAAACAGAGGGCAAAGTGTTTACCATAAAAATTGCCACGTGGACATTATAGAAATATTGCCACGTAGGCAGAAAAAAAGAGATGGGATAATGCCACATGTATACAAGAAGAAGCTTTTAGAAACCTGTAAGAGGCTGACACATGGTATATGAAGATGGTTTGAAGAAAATATAACAGTTAAGCCTAGAATTGTGGTTGAGAGAAGTGGGCCACGATTGTCAAGTAATGGGATCAGAATCCATTAATTAAGGAAAATGGAAAGTGGGCTGAATATTGTGCTTGGTGGGCAGTTTCAAATGG
>JAESVK010079869.1:0-18296 GCA_017140935.1 Hamamelis virginiana | reverse complement strand
AATCTTCATCGCATGATCTAATCTTTTCTATTAAAACTTTTCCAAATCTTCGCAATCTTTCCCGAGTATGAGTATACTATGGGTTGATTCGATTTGGGAAGAATCAGCCCCTAGTTACTAGTCCATCCTATTTCATCTCTCCAACTTCATCTTTCTTGACTTTTTCTTGGTCCATCTTTGGAACTAATGAGTGTGAGGACACACCACATCGATGCCATTACAGGGCATATTGTCTCTAAACTTAAAAGTATCACAAGTTTGCTTTAAGCATGATGCCCGATTGATTTCTTTTTTCCTTGTGAGAAAATTTTTGGCCCAATCTTAATTATCTTAGACAAGTCATTTGTCCCTAAACAATTGATTCCAATTAATTCATGTAGGTTGATTGTCTCATATTCCTTTGCTCAATGAGCTCCAGAGAGACATTTTTCTTAAAATTTACATCCATACCATAAACATCCACAGAGGAAGAAAATGCAAAGAAGATGCAGATGAGAATCTTTTCTTTTTCTTTTTGAACTCGAAGGGAAATGACAAAACAAAGAAATCCTAAACAACGGATCACCCTAGTCCCACAAGCGGGCTAAGGAAACACTTATTATTGAAAATGCAAACTGAAATCCTACACTACTCAAAGAAAGCACAAACAAAATCTTATAAACTACTACTCGGCAGAATCAGCTCTTCATCTCTCATGGGCTTTCACTAAGGTTCTCCGTCAAGGGATCCATTGGAAAGGGGTGCGGTGGTGGGCTCAAGCTAGCTGATTGGAGAAATTGGATGGTGAGACAACCTTGCGGTCAATCAGATCTTGGATTTCATGGTGAAGGCAGTAGCACTGGTTGGTCGAATGGCCCAGGTATTGATGAAAATTGCAGTACTTATCTCCATTGAAGGATTTGGGTATGGACTTAGGGAGAGGCCTTGGCTCGAGGGGTTGCAAAAGGTTTTGATCTTTCAAAATCTCGAGAACTTGATCTAAGGGCTTGCAAAGTTTGGCAAACTGGCGAGATTGATGTGAAGGCCATGTAGGTGGGATAATGGTATTGACTTCATCGCTTGACCCTTCATCGAAAGTGGTTCGCTGTCTTTTGAGAGATGGTTCGACTTCAATGGATCATTTAGCAAGGGCGTCTTCGACTTGGATTCCAGCCCCGACAAGAGCTTTGAAATTGGGAAAATACTGTGCAAAGAGATACTTGCGATAGCCGAGTAACAAACTCTTGAGTACCATTTGGATTTGTTCTTCATCTGTTGGTCAGTTGATCATCTGAGAGGCCTTAGCCCTCCACCTCATAATAAAAGTTGAGAAGGTCTCATAGGGTTCTTGTTTGGTTGTTTCCAAATCACGACGAGTGACATCAATTTCTGTATTGTACTGGTAGTGGCTAATAAACCCAATGCAAATGTCCTCCCACGTCTTTATCTTAGACTCATCCAAATGTAAGAACCATTTCAAAGCAGATCCGGCAAGCGACTCGTGAAATATTTGGGCTAGCAACTCATCATCAACCCCACGGGGATGCATGGCTCTCACATACATCTCCAAATTGATATTAGGACAACCCATCCCATCAAACTTTTCAAATTTTGGCATCCTGAAGTGGCTGGGTAAGCGGTCTTTCGGGAACAAGGAAAGCGAGGTCATTTCCATCAAGTCATCAGACCTTTGGAATCCTTTAAGGACTTTTTCCAGGGCTTCAATCCTATTATTCAGGAGAATATGCTTTTCAGCAAGGTATGAAGGATTTTTGGGTTGAGGATTATTATCCAGGTCCATGGGCTTGACGGATTCAAAGATGGGCTTAGGCTTAAGGGATGATACTCCTATTTCAGCCCCATTCTTTTCAGATAAATCTTGGGTTGCTTTTAGGGCTAGGAAATCGTCGGCCATTTGAGCTAGGGCTTCCATTCTTTCCTTGGAGGACATGGTAATGGAGGCAGCAGTAGGAGAAACCTCGTCGTTATTAGCCATATCGAAATCAACAGATGAATCAACACTTAACCCAGGCCGACTAGAGTCAACAATCCAAGCCAGAATGCTTTCTAAAAAGAAATGAAAATTTTGAAATTAATTTAAAGCCCCATGATTGCTTTTTGAAAAAGAATGATAAAACTCACAAAGCCCCTACTTTCTAGGACATTCCTTTGAAAAGGATGAAGGTTCACACCAAAAGCACGTGAGGTAGACTAGGGAATCTTAGGAAAAGAAGCCCCTAGTAAAGACACTCAGAATGAACAGACCTATAAAACATGGGCTTAAAGTTCAGCACAATTCTCACTTTCTCTCTCTATAAGGTCCACAGACATATGGGGATCACTTGGTAGCATAGCACTACAATCGGCCAAGGTCCACAAACAATGGGGCAAGCCCCTGATTGGCACTCTAATCTCGTAGAAGACTTTCCCAAAGGTAACAAAAGATTAATAGACTTAATTGCCCTACAATCTATGGGTTCTACACTTATCTTGCTCAAGCATGTAAGGGCAATTGAGGAAAATTCGGCGGCATAACCCTACCATCGGGGTAAGTAGAGAGCTGATGGGTATAGGGATTATACTTCCGATGGGTACCCCCAATAAAGATGAATAATGGTCAAGGACCACTAAACTTTCGAGATTATGGCCCACACAAAGATCACTTCCTCACCACAAAGCCCACAAACGGGCACGAAAACTCAGTAGCAAAACACTACAATGGGCCTGGGCCTAGGAACAAAGAAAGGATAAGGACTATACCTTTGGCAACTACCCCAACCTTTAGGACACTTTCCTCATGGGTTAAGAATATTCATCGAAGGTATAGACCTAAGGATCCTACTCTAGACCATGGACCTAAAGCCCACACAAATCTCACTTCAAACACTCTCACATTCTATCCTATGAAGATGGGCCTAAAGCCCCAGCAAGAATCTCATCAAAAACTCCTAAACTCACATCCCAATCTTATTGC
The DNA here is from genome assembly GCA_017140935.1 of Hamamelis virginiana. NCBI lineage: Eukaryota > Viridiplantae > Streptophyta > Magnoliopsida > Saxifragales > Hamamelidaceae > Hamamelis > Hamamelis virginiana. The sequence goes on along the minus strand of JAESVK010079869.1, from coordinate 15,343 downwards.
AGGCCTATACCTTCCATCCAATTGACACGGGCCTAAAGCCCACATCTCAAACTCACTGCGGATCTAAACCTTCTATCCAAAGGATATGGGCCTAAAGCCCACGTCTCACATCTTCTCCTAAGACTCACATATCAATGTCACTATTCGGGCAGCATAACACTACCACGGGCCTAAGCTCATGAATTTATAGGGTACTAGTCTTTATTAGGTATCCTAACTCTTTGAAGACACGTCTCTTAAGAGTTTAGGGTATTTCATAAAGGTCTAGACCTACAAATCCAGATCCTAATTGGTTCTACACACATTCACAATCAAGGCTCAGACAAAACCGAGGGGAAAATACGGCAGCATATTATTACAATAGTGTGTGATCAAGCGGTGTAGGGTATGTGTCCTAGAGACAGTTTACATGGACTAATGCAAAGGGTAGGCTGAGTGTCCCTTACTCGCTCGGTCCAATCGATATACCTAACCACATGTGACATCAGGAATGCCGCGTGGGTCCAACAGTACGTGATTGGTCCGTTTGATATACCCGAGGGTACTTGGCAAGAAGAGTGATGGCTTTCACATACATGGAACCCAAGAATCAAAGAAACTGGGCCCAGGGCTAGGCTCATCATTGGCTTTAGCATACAACGTCCTAAACATGCAGAGTCAATGCGCACACAATGCAGAAAAAAAAGTCAAACAGTCATGCAAATGCCAGTGGTTTATTTTATTAATTAAGAAATTGAAAAGCCCAAAAATAATTAATTGGAGTTTAGCCCTCAACATTCCCAGTAGAGTCGCCAGTCTGTGAACCAGCCAACCTGAATTGGAAGGCCTCTCGTTCACTCTTTGGAGGGAGTGTTTATCTTGAGTGGATTGTGGGTGATGTTTATTCGTCTCGATTTATCCTTCTCTATTATCCTTATCTATTATCCACATTTATCCTTCTCTATTATCCACTCAAGATAGGGTTTTTGAAAATGGATAAGAGTTTGTAAAAACTAGGAGTCGCCACCTTATTTTTAGGGAACAAGGAAACCACAAAAAAGAGTTTTATTTTCAATAAAACATTTACCCCATATTTTGGAAAAGCATGGTCTTTGAATCAAAGTTGGATTCGGGGGCTAGGTTACGAAGTGGGAAGGTTCCAATGAACTCCTTGTAGGCACCCACCTCGCCCTAATTAAAGGTCTCCTAATTAAGTTTGGGCTCTATCAAAATCTTATCAAAACATTGCTATTTATCTAATCAACCACAAAATATGATATATAATACTAAATAATAATAATAGATAATACAAAAGTATACAAGAAACCTAATAATCTTAGGAGACAAAAGTCAACCTAAGATTGGACTTGCGTCCTATTGACTGCCTACGTACCTTATCAATTGCTTGACAAATATCAAAGTCCACGTAGTTCGATTACATAGGACTCTCCTATTGTAACAAACCACATAATCGTAGATATTCAATCTTATCTTGGACTCTAGCTTCGAGAATTTGAGTTTGATCAAAACACTTGTTATGAGAGATGGAATTTCATTCCATTTTGAATTCTTTCAAAATTACTTTTAGAATTGTTCTCGAAGTAGAATCCTAGGTAAAATAGAACTCTATTCTTATTGTAATTCTTACAACAAAAAAGAGTCCTAAGTGGGGTCAAGTGACCCCCCTAATCCTAGGGTTTCTAGCTAATCCTAAGTTAGTCTAGATACCTAAAACACTATGATATGCATGCTGGAATTTCTAGAAAAATAAATAAAAATGCATAAAAGATTATAAACAATGCATGAAAATGGCCTAAATGCAATCTAAGTTAGCTATGTGAACTTAGGCATGTTTCTATATTGATTTTGGCCTAAAAAGTGAGTTTTAATACACTTTTAGGTCACTTTAAATCAATGGACAGATTTAAAAGTAACCAAAAAGTGTACTTAAAACCCTAAAATAATGAATAATAAGTGATGAAAATATGTACTAAATGCAACCTAATATGCATACTAAACTACCATCAAAACTTGACATTTAATCACAAGGGAAGGGACTTACCTTTGCATGCTCCCTCGAACACATTTTATATATCAATCAAACATCCCAAGTGGTAAAAAAATAAACCATAATAAGAATCAATACTAATATTTAATTTAAATAGGCTAACAACCTAAGGCTTAAACATGCATTCTTACACATTAAAAATCCTATTATGCATAAAAGAGATTCTAAATATTTAATCCTAAATACTCAAACCTAATATAGTATGATAATATAAGAATGGAAGAAGAGAAATATACATATAAAACTAAGCTAGTCTATTATGCATAGTAAAGAAATATGGAACTTATATTATGCATGCTAAACTATATCCTATGCATACTAATAATAAACTAAACCCTATGCATACTAAGAAAATAAAAACCTAACCTAACATGATTAAAGAAGAAAAAGAAAAAGAACAAGAACAGAAAAGAAAACTACTAACCTCTGCCTTCAAGCCTTCAAGCTTCAAGCATTCTCCTCAAGCTCTAAGCCTTCTCTTCAAGCTCCAAGCCTTCTCTTCAAACTCCAAGGACTCCAAGGAACTTAAAGACTTTAAACTTAAGCTAGAGTGCTATGGGGGAAGCTTGTGCAATTGCTCAAGCCTCTTCTCTCCAAGCTAGCTCTCTAAAGCTTATTCTGTATGTTGAAACTGATTTCAGGGCCCTCTATTTATAGGGAGGCCTGAGTTTTATCAATGGCTGAGTTTAAAACTCCTAGGAAGGATCCAAGGGCTCAAAACCAGTCTTCCAAGTTGTTCATACTCATCCAAAAGTCCCAATGGCCGAACTAGACACATAGCAGGGCTTGGAAGAGTCCCTGGCAGAAAAAATACTTAAAACTGGCATTTATTGGCTGAGGGAATCGACAACCATCCACCCTAGGACGGTTGGCCATCCCACATGGACGGTTGGCCGTCCCTAGGTGGACGGCCATCGATCCTCCATGCTATTTTTGGCATGTGTTGACCTACCTCAGCCCGTTTTGACCCGGTTTCGGCTTTTTTCGGCTTTTCGGGCCCGTTTTAAGTCCAAATTTGACGATTCAAGCGCCGAAACGATCGTCATTCGATTCTACATGTTTTAAGAAGTGTTTGAAGTGAAAATACATTGACCGAGGTCAAATGTTTAGGGAAAATTCAACCGATTAGCTGTTTAGGGCCTACCGGGCCCAAATTAGGATTTTGAAATTTGCTAACCGATTGCTTTCGAAATCATTTCTTCTTCTTGAAACAAGTTTTAAAATGTTTTATGAAAGTTTTTTGAAGCCTTTGAAGACTTTGGTTTGATAAAAATATCAAATCCCGGTCGCTTCCGGTCGAAACCCTAATTTGGTCTTTGAAAGGGCCTTTCGAGCTTCAAGAGCCAATCATAAGCCAGAAGGCTCCACAAATCTTGTCATTGATCAACTTAGCTACCAAACACACTTTACATATCTATGCCAAAGCCTCGAGGCCATTCGAGACAAGATCGACAGTCTTTCAGGGCTTTTTTGATTTAAAGGACCAAACTGCCCTTCAGTCACAAAAGGCCTTATTTTCTATCAAGCCTTGCTCGGAATGTCATGAAAATTTGCAAGGATGTTCCTAGACTCTCTAAAAAACTAATGCAAAAAGAACTGACTCAATCTGACCTAAAAACACACATTTAATAATGACCTCTACCTAACTACTCAAAAAGTTAAAACTGGCAACTTAGGGTTTTAACACCCTATTTTACCTCTAATCACAGGCAACCATTCATGATCATACTCGTGGTAAAAAATGGATGTCTACATGGGCATGAGTATCTAATATGGCTTTTTCTTTCACAATATGCACAAGTAGCATTTGCATGTTTGTTTGATGAAATGTGATATTGAGAATCATTTGAATCATTTTGACTTGAAGCTTTAACAAAGAAATCAATATATAAAGAAGACTTTTTAGTATTAGAGTTTGACTCAAATCCTAATCCTTCTTTGTTCCAATTCACCCTTTGAACACCAACTAACTTTTTGAAAGTTTCCTCTTCTTTGGTAAATTTGAAAATAATTTTGTTTAAATCCTCAATTTTTAATTTTAAAGTTTCAATTTCATTTTGTAAAGAGTCAAAATCATTTGAGGAATTTGAAGTGGAGGGAATATTTCTAAGTTTCATAACTTCAAGTATCAAAGCTTCATTTTCATCTAATAAGGTTTCATAATCATTTGAGTAACTTGACGAAAATGGAATTTCTCTATAATTATCGATATCACATTTCAATTCTCCATTCTTTATGGCAAGTTTCGAATTGTTACGCCTCAATTTTTCATTTTCATTGACAAGTCTCAAATTTTCATCATGCATGGCATCCCTTTCATTTGTGATAGAAGCGAGGTCCTTCATTAGAATACTATTAGTTTTATTCAAAGATGAATTTTTGTTGCATAAATTCTCACACATATCATAAAGCTCATCTAGAGTTAAATCATCATCATCATGTATATTTGAATTTGAGCTAGAAGGTACCTCATCAACTTTATTTGTCATAAGACAAAAATTTGTCGTTTCTTCATGAGTGTCATCCTCACTTTCAATTGCATCAATAACTTCATCCCAAGTAGCATTCATGGCTTTTCCTCTTCTATCATTTCTTCGTTGATTCTTTCTTTCTTCTTCCTTTTTGGCGGGGCATTGAGAGATTCTATGTCCCGGTTTCTTGCAATGATAGCAATTGTCGTTGAAGCTTGAGCTTCCTCCTTGATTGGGCTTCCCAAGAGCTCTTCTTCTTCTCAAGAACTTTTGGAAATTTCTTGTGATGAGTGCCATGTCTTGATCATCATTCTCATTGAATTCATCATCACTATCATCATGAGAGGTAGATTTGAGTGCAAGATTTTTCTTGGGTTTTTCATCCTCTTGCCTTTTCAGTGTAGTTTCATGAGTCAATAGAGAGCCAAAAAGATCGTCTATGTCAAATGTATCCAAGTCTTTGGATTCTTGAATAGCCGTAACTTTTGATTCCCATGACTTAGGAAGAACTACAAGAATTTTTGAGATGATATCCCAATTTGTGATAGTTCTACCAAGAGCTTTCATTTCATTAATAATATGAGTAAAACGAGTAAACATAGAACTAACACTTTCATTTTCTTCCATTTTAAATAATTCATAATCTCTCATAACCATGATGAGTTCATAACATTTTATCTGTTTTGTGCTTTCATATGTTACCTCTAGTTTCTTCCATATTTCTTGAGCGGTGTCGCATCCAGAAATTCAGTTGTATTTGGCATCACTCACGGCACAATAGAGTACATTCTTTGCTTTGGAATTTACTTGAATTTGCCTCATCTCATTTTCGGTCAATTCATCCAAGTCTTTGAGTACTTGAGTTCCACCTTCTTCAGTTTTATATATAACTTTGTTTCCCTTCAAAATAACTCTCCAAACACCCATATCATATGATTCAATCCATATTTGCATTCTATTTTTCCAGCTCTTATAATTTTCACCATTGAAAAATGGAGGTCGGTCAACGGAATGGCTTTGTAGAAAGCTCGATTCCCTTAAGTTTGCCATGATCTTTGACTCAAGATAACAATCAAATATTTAGCACTATCTTTGATACCAATTGTTGTCCCAAGTATGAAACCCTAGAGGGGTGAATAGGGTTTTTGGAAAACTTTTCAATTAATTACCCAATAAAAATTAGTGTTCAATTACTAATAACAGAAGCAATAATATAACTGCAAGTAATTGAAAGAGAGAAGGGAAGATAAATCAAACACAAAGATTTAATGAGGTTCGGACTCCGCCTACTCCTCGCCTTGTGCCTCAGCCCAAGGATTCCCCAACAATCCACTAAGGATTAGCTCCTTCAAGGTGGAGAAACCTTTACACAATCTTCTTTAACTCAGGTGGAAGATTCTCACCTCAAGCTCACAAAGAACTCAGCAAATGGCTCACAAAGAACCCACTAGTGCTCACAAAGAACACTTCTTCAAGCTTCACAAAGAATGCTTGGCCAACACAAGATTACAAGATTTGATGTGTACAATAAATGCTTCAAGAAGCTTATTTACACAAGTATAAAGCACAACTAATAGCTCTTCAAGTGATTAACTAATATAGCTCAAGAGTTTTGTGGAGAATAGTAATGAACAATGAATGCTTGAGAGTATGAATAATAACTAGAGTTGTTGCTTGTTCATAAATGAGAGTCAAACCTTAATATATAAGCAATGAGGTCTGAAATGGCCGTTTCAAAGAAGCTTGGATCCCATTGGATAAGAGGAGAAGAGCAGGTTGTAATAAATGCTCGAAATGCCCTAAATAGAAATAGCCGTTTTGATTTTGCAGGTGCTTTAGTCGACTAGGCCAATTGTGTTAGTCGACTGGACAATGTAATTTTCAAATGAGTTTGTTCCCGGGCAATATTAGTCGACTAGACTAGTCATGGTTAGTCGACTAGACAAGCAGAGGTAACTGGGTTTTTAAAACAGGGCTCGATTAGTCGACTAGACGTCTGTGTTAGTCGACTAGACTAGTTAAAATTTGTTTTAAAAAACTTCTCGGGCACGGTTAGTCGACTAGACAGTATTGGTTAGTCGACTAAGTGTTCTGCATTTCTAACAAAGCTTTTGGACCTTCTTTAGTCGACTAGGCATGGAGTGTTAGTCGACTAACAATGTATTTAGTCGACTAATAGGTATGTTTAGTCGACTAAACTTAGATTTTTCAGAACATAGCTTCTGGATTATGGTTAGTCGACTAGACAATATGGCTTAGTCGACTAGACATAGTTTTGAGCTAAAATTTTGAATTTTCTAAGTCTAATACAACTCAACATGTCCAATACTTGTAAACTAAACTTTTCAAAGATATTTTTGCAAGCTTTCTAAATACAATGAATGTAATGCAATCATGAGAAAACTTTTGTTTGAGCTATATTAGTTTAACCAAATGAGTAGCCTTACAATTATGGTTCCTAGACACCTTGTCTTCAAGAGGTCTTCAATAAACATCTTCAAGGTGATTTCCACAAGCTTCATGATTCAATATTTTGCATATTTGTATACATTGAGAGGCTTGAATGTGTTGATGAGCTCCAACAAGATATGACTTTGATTCTATAGAGACAAAAACACTTAACCATAAATTAGTAGCTAAAGTAAAGTTTGTTAATCATCAAAATATGGTTAATGCATTTGACCTTGGGGCTAACAATCTCCCCCTTTTTAATGATGGCAAACTATTACTTTGAGATAATAATGATCAAAATTTAGAAGCCTAAGCTCCCCCTTAATTTTGCACGACAAGCATACCATACACAACTAAACAATTTCTCCCCCTTTGTCATCAACAAAAAAAAAAAAAGGGAACATAAGTACAATTAAAGTTCCAATGGTCTAATCATGCCTAGATCACGTCGAATTGTGCAAAAACGATCGTCTTGAAGAGGTTTCCTGGAGATGTCCGCCAATTGTTAGTCCGTAGTGACAAATTCTAGTTCAACATCTCCCCTTTGCACATGATCACAAATGAAATGGTGCCTAATTTCAATGTGTTTTGTGCGTGAGTGCAAGCAAGGATTTTTAGAAATATTTATAGCACTAGTATTGTCACAACGAATAGGAATGTGATCACAAGTGATCCTATAGTCTTCAAGTTGTTGTTTCATGTATAAATGTTTATATCACTTGTTTTGAAGAATTTACATCTCAAGATGTAAAGCCAAAAAACATGTTACATCTTGAGATGTTAATTCTTCAAAACAAGTGATATAAACATTTCCAATTCGATTTGCAACAAGGATATTGTTTTTGTTTTTATCCAAAACATTATAATAATTAGAAATAAAATTCTCATAATAACTACTATCACACAATTGACTAATGTTAAGTGAATTATGCTTCAAATCACATACAAGCAATACATTGTCAATTGAGATAGAGCCATTACCAATCTTATATTTACCAATAATTTTACCTTTGCTATCATTACCGAAGGTTACATAGCCACCATCCTTGAGAGTGAGAGAGATGAACTTAGCTTTATCTTCTGTCATGTGCCTTGAGCATCCACTATCCAAATACCATTGATCTTTTTTGTGAATGGATTTCAAGCATACCTACAAAGATGATACAATAGAACTATCGGTACCCAAATCTTTTGGGTCTTATAATGTTAGGATTCTCAATCTTTCAAGTTCATTAATAGTGATAGTCTTTGGCTCAAATGATTTCTTAGATGAGGGATCCTTTCTAATCCAAGCTACCATTTTGCCAAGTCATCTTCTACATCTAAAGGGACATTTGAATGTGACATGACATTTTCTCTCACAATAGTGACAAGTAGCATTAGAATTTTGTTTTATAACATGTGTGACATCCCAAACCTGTTCTATGACGATATTATGCATTATATCGGAATAAACCAAGAATGAGATGAAACAATTTGAATTATATTAATAAACTCAAAAGTAATACGCAAAGGTGTGCATATGCCATGTCATTCAAACACCTTTAACGATTAAAAAGAAAACAAAATAAGCCAACAACCCTGGCTTATAGATTAAACAAAATAAAACTTAACTATACAACATTTACAAGTGTAAATGTAAAAGAGATACATGGATTGTGTAATTAGAATGTACAGACATTCCTAAAAAATTTTAACATGTGCCTCCAAATCCTGTCTCCATGCAGCTAGGTTCAACACGTTCACCTGGGGGATTGCAATTAAGCAGGGTGAGCTAACAGACGAAGCTCAGTAGGAAAACGTACAACCTCATTAAAACAATTATAAAGTATAAACTTAGCACAATCACAATCCACTTTCAATTCACAACATAATGCAATGCAAAGTAAAATAACTTTCATGTCCATTCTAAGTTCCTCGAGGTGGTTCAACAACCAATAGGTGAGCAAAGCAGCGCTATAGAAAGATCCAGTCTTAGGCCTTACAATATCTCTTCAGCCTAGACAATCACGATATAGCCCCTTTCGCTTCCACCTAGGCAAGTACTGCTTTTCAAACAATCCTTGAAACAATTCATATAACAATCCTTTGACAAATCACATAGCAATCATTTGATCACATTTCATCACTTTTCGACTTATTTCTCCATTTTCCATAATTCAAAAGCCAGTACTGCCCCAAAGTCCAGGTTCTATCATGATTGCAAAACTTTAATCAATAATGCAATGCTTTTCATAACAATAAACTTCATCCAATAATGAAATCATAATACATAAGCCTTTCAATTCAATTTCATTTTATCACAAGCATACAAGCATAATCGTTTATAACAAGAATCATAAATTTCCCTACCTGTATTGCTGAACTAAATATAATTTATTGGAGACGGGACTAGCTCTATGAGTCACCTATCAATCACAAATAAGAGGCATTAATAATGAACAACAACAATTATGCATAATTAACATTAATAACTCACTTAATAAAAACAATGTCATTAAAGCCTTTAAATATGCATCAATTAAGTTTCATATGATTTCTATGCATGCAAAGATTACTCAACATGAATAACAAATGAAGAAATTTGAATAAAAATATGAAATATTCAAACTTGGACTGCATTAGTCGACTAGACAGTGGTTTGTTAGTCGACTAGGTCAATCGTGTTAGTCGACTAGAAGTTGCAGGGTGTGAAAAATTCCAGAGAGCTGATTTTCGGTTAGTCGACTAGACACATAGTATTAGTCGACTAAGGCTCGGTTAGTCGACTAGGCACCTAACATTAGTCGACTAATGTACTACCAGCAATCCTGAAACACGATTTAATATCAGTAGTCGACTAATCACTATGCATTAGTCGACTAAGCACCTGCATAACCGCCATTAACGAGCTTCAAGCTTTTCAAAAACTTACCAAATCATCATATAACAATTCTAAACCTTCAAATTCATTAAAATAAGCTTCAAAAACATAAAACTCACAACAATTATTCAAAACAAGTGATTAATTTTCAAGATTCATTTTGAACCAAATTCAAAAACTCATAAACTCAAAATTACAAACCATACAAGCTTTAACAACTTCAAACTCCAATCAAAAACCCATTTTTATCATGAACTCAATCCAAAAACATAATTTAAACACTATACCCATTATCAAAACTCATAACCAAGAATCCAAACTCTTCAAATCCGAAAATTACATAGAAACAATTTATCACATATACATAAACTCACCTTTAACACCTTCAAAACTGAAATCAAACAGAAAATCCGGCGAGAATCTGATAGCTCCCAGCTGTTCTCTCCCTCTATCACTCTCAGCTCTCAATTCTCCAACTCTCCCGAAGGTTGTCGAAGGTTTTGATAAACGGTGGATACATATCCAATTTGAAATGAAATCAGGACACAAATGTCCTTATTTGAATTGTTTAAAACCTTTTGGTAATTTCACAAAACCTTTTATATAAATCAAGTTATTTTTACTTCTAAACACCCACATTTTCAGAAAAACAACCTTCTATAATAATCTATACTTCCCACACATTTCAAAAATACAATCACAACAGTTCATTTATCTCATTATCAACTAACATTTAGCATATAAACACATAAATCAACTTATAGCCATACTAATTTAACATTTATGCATATAATTAGAAATTTAAAATTCTAGGTTCTTACAACATGAGAGTGAGAATAGGGTTTTGAGTATGGTTTCTTGGAGTCTCCTTTTATTGAAGCTTTAACAAAGAAGTCTAAATAGAGTGAAGACTTCTTAGAATTGGTATTTGAAATATAACCCAATCCTTTTTTGTTTAGCCAAACTCTTTGAGCTCCTAACAACCTATCAAAATTTTTTTTTTCTACTTGTGAATTTGAAAATAATTTTGTTTAAGTCTTCAACTTTGGATTTCAAAAATTTGTTTTCATTTTCCAAAGTAGAAGATTTATTTGAAGATTTTGAAGTGGAAGGTATATTTCTTAAAAACTCAATCTCCTTTTTATGTTTTTTATTTTTCAACCTCAAAACATAATTTTCATCAACTAGTGTCATTTTCTCAATTGTGAGGGGTGAGAGATTTTTCTTCAAAGATTCAAGTTCTTTTGTTAATACACAATTTTTGTCATAAAAAAGTGTACTTAAAATTTGAAAATCCACTAAGGTTAAATCATATTCTACATCATTATCATTATAAGAAATAGATGTTACCTCATCTTCAACATCATTTGCCATGAAGCAAGGTTCCTTAATGTTGGCAAATAGGCAAAAGTTTGTCGTCTCCCCTTGGGTGTTCTCTTCATCACTTCTTGCATCTTCAAGAAGATCATCCCAAGTAGATGTAATGGCTGTCATAGCTTTCCCTTTACCTCTTTGATCATTTCGAGAGGTGTTGAAGTTGTTGTTGTTATTGGAGGTGATCTTGCTTGGACAATGCGCAATTATGTGGCCAAACTTCTTACAATTGAAGCATCTACCATCATTGTTTTTGTTGAATTTTCTATTGCTTTGTCTTGATTGATTTTTCTTCATTCTTAGATAGGTTTGGAATTGCCTTGTGATAAGAGCCACATCTTTATTATCATCTTTGGTGAAGTCATCACCATCATTTTCTTTAAGGAATGAAGATTAAAGAGCAAGAGTCCTCTTTACTTGAGCATTCTCCTCTCACTTTGAATGACTTATTTTTCCTTCTTCATTGACGTTTCATAAGTGATGAAAGAGCCTAGAAGCTCATCAATGTCTTTAGCTTATTGGATGGCGGTGATCTTTAGACTCCATGAAGGTGGTAGAGCAAGGAATATCTTTGAAACACATCATCATTAGGATAAACTTTTCCTAAAGCTTCCAATTCATTTAAAAGGTTAGTGAAATGAGTAAACATATCTATAACATTTTCACCTTTAACCATTTTGAACAATTCATAGTCTTACCTAACCATGATATCTTTGGAGCGTTTTACTTGGTACCTTCGTAGGTGACCTCAAGTTTTCTCCAAATCTCTTGTGCGGTAGCACAAGCTGAAACTCCATTATATTCACTTACATTGATAGCACAATATAACACAATTTTAGCTTTTGAATTAATTTGGAGTACTCTCATGTTTTCGTCGGTCCATTCTTCCATAGTTTTGGCAATTTCTTTTCCATCAACATCTAATTTGAAAACTTTTTTATTGCTTTGAATAATTACTCTCCAAATTCTCATGTCATAGGACTCAATCCAGTTTTGCATTCTATTTTTCCAAAAGCCATAATTTTCACCATAAAAAAATGGAGGTCGGTCAGGATTGGTTCCCATTTGGTTTGCTATTTGATTTTTATCTCAACAAACAAATATAATGAGCATTTACTATGATACCAATTGTTGGTCCAAAATATACTCTAGAGGGGGTGAATAGAGTATAGACAAATTAAAAACTGATTCGAAAATGGGATAGAGTGTTTTTGAAAACTTAAACTTTTGATAACTAGAATGCAAGCTTGAACCGCAATTCAGCAATTTATATAGCAAGTAAATAACTTGAAATGCAAGAGATTGAGTTAGAGAGAATCAAACACGAAGATTTTAACGTGGTTCGGTCTCCGCCTACATCCACGCCTCAATATCTCTGTCGAGAGGGTTAATCCACTATGAATCACTTCTTCAAGGTGGAGAAATCTTTACAGCCTTCTTTACAAGGTGGAAGACACTCACCCACAATTCACTTTAAAGGTGGAAGATTCTTACCTACAGGATTTCACAAACCTTAAAACTCACAAAAAAATACAAGTGAAGATAGAGCAATACAATAAATGCTTCAACAAGCAGATTTGTAATAAATACAAGCACAACTAATAGCTTCTCAAATGCTCAACAAAGATAATTCAACTAGATTTTCACAAAGAATGCTCACAATGAATGCTTTCAATAAGTGTTGAATAATGGATTAGGTAGTCATAAATGAGAACAAAAGATCTATTTATAATGCAATAGGTCTGAAATGGCCGTTTGAAATTCATTAGAGTCAGATTGGTTGAGAGAGAACTTGCAAGTGCCATTAATGCTCAACTTACTATAAAGGGAATTAGCCGTTTTGCTTTTGCAGAAGAGTTAGTCGACTAGAACAGGATAATTAGTCGACTAGAGATAAAATTTTAAAAGCTTTTTGGTTTCCCTTGTTTAGTCGACTAGGGCTAGAGGTTTAGTCGACTAACATACTGAAAATACATATAAAACTTTTCTAGGTTTGATTAGTCGACTGGGAACCAAGGGTTAATCGACTAGAAACATTAAAATACACTTGAAAATTTTTTTAGGATCGATTAGTCGACTAGAAGAGGGGTCTTAGTCGACTAGCAACTCTACTTCACAAAACTTTGGCTACTGACTTGTATTTAGTCGACTGGAACAAGGGTTTAGTCGATTAGGACACAAGTTAGTTGACTAGCTCATAAATTTAGTCGACTAGCTTAAGACTTTTCTAAAACATGGCTTCTTTTTTATACTTAGTCGACTAGTATACATAGTTTAGTCAACTAGAAATGTTTTAATGCAAATATTTCGAGTTTATTAAGTTAAAATCAACTTATAACATATGAGCAAGTTAACTAAGTGTTCTAAAATATTTTTGGACAAGTTTAAAATATTTTCCAAGTATTAATGTTAATGCAACATGAGTTAAAATGATTTTCTTTTAAGCTATGCAATGTTAAACAAAATGAGATGCCTTACAAAATGTTCCTAACATAAGGAGAACAACTTGGTTTCAAAAAGATCTTCATAAGCTTTGTCTTTAAGGTTTAAACTTCATGAGCTTTGATTGAATATGTGCGGATTGATTGTTTGAGATATGTTGATGAACTCCAACAATATATAACTTTAAATATATGGAGACACAACACTTAACCATTTGTTAGAAATAAAGTATGGTTTAGTTATTATTAAAATGTGGTCAAAGACCTTAGGGCTAACATATAAGTTACATAAATTAGAAACTTACCCCTCTCATAAATTAAAGAGCTCTTTTGTATTCTTTTGTGTGTGATCCTTTGGATTTACCCCAACCTAGTAGTGGATCGGGACATCTCATGTTCCCTAAAATAGAAACTTTATATTTATGGTTCAATTGGAATAATTTCAATTTTGCCCTTAATAATAACACTTGCTATTAGGCCTTCACTAGTCATGAGTGACATCTAGTAACATATCTCGACGTACCCTAAGTGTGGTTGAATAGTAGAATTTTATGAACCCTTCATTTTACTTAATCCTTCGTCCCCTAATGTTACTGTTAAGATAATTGGGTATGGTAATAAGTCAAACCACTATCTTAACAACTTGTTATATGTTTCACAAAATATAATCTCAATAAGATGAATGTGATGAAACTCTTTCACTTTTCACTTCGCCCGAAGATTCAAACTGAGAATTATCTTTGTGAACAAACTCTGACATTCTCTCCCGTCGAAGTGAGAGTGATAATTTATTCTTGCGCACTCATTACCTTAATACATAATCCATTAGAGTTAATGAGTACCGATTACATCCTGATGGTTAAGGATGTACGAGATACTATCAAACTTTAATAACCTATGCATAAGATATCTATGGTGCATCAGGTTTAAGGATTATCAAATAAATGGACGTAACATAAGAATATTCTTTTGACTTAAACTTCATAAGAATATTCTTGCAGATCAAGTTCAGTGTACATATTCTCTAATATGCACCCACAGATTAACTATAATGTTACTACACAGATAAGAAAGACTACCTATCATCCCATTGGAATTAGTTTAAATCTGTACTACTCTTAATGGTTTATAAACGTTCACTTTAATAAATCTATGAGTAAAAACTTCTTTAGAATAAATGTGTATAAAAAATATAAGTCTCCCTATTTCAACAATTTAAGATACATATTTCTCTTATTATTTAGGGCAATTTCCATGAATAATCCCAAGTTTTCAAAATATTACGCCTACGAACCCGATCCAAAAATAATTACGGATATATACCTATTACTGTTTTCTTGGACGAAATTACCCCTAAAATTGAAGTTTGACCAATTTTGTAAAGAATCACCAATTTTACACGTAATCCCCAAAAATAAACTGAATACCCAATCACCAATTTTTCTAACAATCACCAATTTTGTTAAGAACCCCCAATCAACTTTATGTCACTTCAACAATTAATGCTGGTCATTCAATGTCCCCCGAATTTTTTATTAATAAAATTATTACACATAATCACCAATTTAACAAGTAATCCCCAATTTTATAAGCAAACCCCAATTTTTTACAGAGTCCCCAATCACTAATTTTTCACAGAATACCCAATGTATCATAGAATCCCCAATACCCATATTTGCACAGAATCACCATATTT
>JAESVK010079868.1:0-18294 GCA_017140935.1 Hamamelis virginiana | reverse complement strand
AATCTTCATCGCATGATCTAATCTTTTCTATTAAAACTTTTCCAAATCTTCGCAATCTTTCCCGAGTATGAGTATACTATGGGTTGATTCGATTTGGGAAGAATCAGCCCCTAGTTACTAGTCCATCCTATTTCATCTCTCCAACTTCATCTTTCTTGACTTTTTCTTGGTCCATCTTTGGAACTAATGAGTGTGAGGACACACCACATCGATGCCATTACAGGGCATATTGTCTCTAAACTTAAAAGTATCACAAGTTTGCTTTAAGCATGATGCCCGATTGATTTCTTTTTTCCTTGTGAGAAAATTTTTGGCCCAATCTTAATTATCTTAGACAATTCATTTGTCCCTAAACAATTGATTCCAATTAATTCATGTAGGTTGATTGTCTCATATTCCTTTGCTCAATGAGCTCCAGAGAGACATTTTTCTTAAAATTTACATCCATACCATAAACATCCACAGAGGAAGAAAATGCAAAGAAGATGCAGATGAGAATCTTTTCTTTTTCTTTTTGAACTCGAAGGGAAATGACAAAACAAAGAAATCCTAAACAACGGATCACCCTAGTCCCACAAGCGGGCTAAGGAAACACTTATTATTGAAAATGCAAACTGAAATCCTACACTACTCAAAGAAAGCACAAACAAAATCTTATAAACTACTACTCGGCAGAAACAGCTCTTCATCTCTCATGGGCTTTCACTAAGGTTCTCCGTCAAGGGATCCATTGGAAAGGGGTGCGGTGGTGGGCTCAAGCTAGCTGATTGGAGAAATTGGATGGTGAGACAACCTTGCGGTCAATCAGATCTTGGATTTCATGGTGAAGGCGGTAGCACTGGTTGGTCGAATGGCCCAGGTATTGATGAAAATTGCAGTACTTATCTCCATTGAAGGATTTGGGTATGGACTTAGGGAGAGGCCTTGGCTCGAGGGGTTGCAAAAGGTTTTGATCTTTCAAAATCTCGAGAACTTGATCTAAGGGCTTGCAAAGTTTGGCAAACTGGCGAGATTGATGTGAAGGCCATGTAGGTGGGATAATGGTATTGACTTCATCGCTTGACCCTTCATCGAAAGTGGTTCGCTGTCTTTTGAGAGATGGTTCGACTTCAATGGATCATTTAGCAAGGGCGTCTTCGACTTGGATTCCAGCCCCGACAAGAGCTTTGAAATTGGGAAAATACTGTGCAAAGAGATACTTGCGATAGCCGAGTAACAAACTCTTGAGTACCATTTGGATTTGTTCTTCATCTGTTGGTCAGTTGATCATCTGAGAGGCCTTAGCCCTCCACCTCATAATAAAAGTTGAGAAGGTCTCATAGGGTTCTTGCTTGGTTGTTTCCAAATCACGACGAGTGACATCAATTTCTGTATTGTACTGGTAGTGGCTAATAAACCCAATGCAAATGTCCTCCCACGTCTTTATCTTAGACTCATCCAAATGTAAGAACCATTTCAAAGCAGATCCGGCAAGCGACTCGTGAAATATTTGGGCTAGCAACTCATCATCAACCCCACGGGGATGCATGGCTCTCACATACATCTCCAAATTGATATTAGGACAACCCATCCCATCAAACTTTTCAAATTTTGGCATCCTGAAGTGGCTGGGTAAGCGGTCTTTCGGGAACAAGGAAAGCGAGGTCATTTCCATCAAGTCATCAGACCTTTGGAATCCTTTAAGGACTTTTTCCAGGGCTTCAATCCTATTATTCAGGAGAATATGCTTTTCAGCAAGGTATGAAGGATTTTTGGGTTGAGGATTATTATCCAGGTCCATGGGCTTGACGGATTCAAAGATGGGCTTAGGCTTAAGGGATGATACTCCTATTTCAGCCCCATTCTTTTCAGATAAATCTTGGGTTGCTTTTAGGGCTAGGAAATCGTCGGCCATTTGAGCTAGGGCTTCCATTCTTTCCTTGGAGGACATGGTAATGGAGGCAGCAGTAGGAGAAACCTCGTCGTTATTAGCCATATCGAAATCAACAGATGAATCAACACTTAACCCAGGCCGACTAGAGTCAACGATCCAAGCCAGAATGCTTTCTAAAAAGAAATGAAAATTTTGAAATTAATTTAAAGCCCCATGATTGCTTTTTGAAAAAGAATGATAAAACTCACAAAGCCCCTACTTTCTAGGACATTCCTTTGAAAAGGATGAAGGTTCACACCAAAAGCACGTGAGGTAGACTAGGGAATCTTAGGAAAAGAAGCCCCTAGTAAAGACACTCAGAATGAACAGACCTATAAAACATGGGCTTAAAGTTCAGCACAATTCTCACTTTCTCTCTCTATAAGGTCCACAGACATATGGGGATCACTTGGTAGCATAGCACTACAATCGGCCAAGGTCCACAAACAATGGGGCAAGCCCCTGATTGGCACTCTAATCTCGTAGAAGACTTTCCCAAAGGTAACAAAAGATTAATAGACTTAATTGCCCTACAATCTATGGGTTCTACACTTATCTTGCTCAAGCATGTAAGGGCAATTGAGGAAAATTCGGCAGCATAACCCTACCATCGGGGTAAGTAGAGAGCTGATGGGTATAGGGATTATACTTCCGATGGGTACCCCCAATAAAGATGAATAATGGTCAAGGACCACTAAACTTTCGAGATTATGGCCCACACAAAGATCACTTCCTCACCACAAAGCCCACAAACGGGCACGAAAACTCGGTAGCAAAACACTACAATGGGCCTGGGCCTAGGAACAAAGAAAGGATAAGGACTATACCTTTGGCAACTACCCCAACCTTTAGGACACTTTCCTCATGGGTTAAGAATATTCATCGAAGGTATAGACCTAAGGATCCTACTCTAGACCATGGACCTAAAGCCCACACAAATCTCACTTCAAACACTCTCACATTCTATCCTATGAAGATGGGCCTAAAGCCCCAGCAAGAATCTCATCAAAAACTCCTAAACTCACATCCCAATCTTATTGCAGGCCTATACCTTCCATCCAATTGACACGGGCCTAAAGCCCACATCTCAAACTCACTGCGGATCTAAACCTTCTATCCAAAGGATATGGGCCTAAAGCCCACGTCTCACATCTTCTCCTAAGACTCACATATCAATGTCACTATTCGGGCAGCATAACACTACCACGGGCCTAAGCTCATGAATTTATAGGGTACTAGTCTTTATTAGGTATCCTAACTCTTTGAAGACACGTCTCTTAAGAGTTTAGGGTATTTCATAAAGGTCTAGACCTACAAATCCAGATCCTAATTGGTTCTACACACATTCACAATCAAGGCTCAGACAAAACCGAGGGGAAAATACGGCAGCATATTATTACAATAGTGTGTGATCAGGCGGTGTAGGGTATGTGTCCTAGAGACAGTTTACATGGACTAATGCAAAGGGTAGGCTGAGTGTCCCTTACTCGCTCGGTCCAATCGATATACCTAACCACATGTGACATCAGGAATGCCGCGTGGGTCCAACAGTACGTGATTGGTCCGTTTGATATACCCGAGGGTACTTGGCAAGAAGAGTGATGGCTTTCACATACATGGAACCCAAGAATCAAAGAAACTGGGCCCAGGGCTAGGCTCATCATTGGCTTTAGCATACAACGTCCTAAACATGCAGAGTCAATGCGCACACAATGCAGAAATAAAAGTCAAACAGTCATGCAAATGCCAGTGGTTTATTTTATTAATTAAGAAATTGAAAAGCCCAAAAATAATTAATTGGAGTTTAGCCCTCAACATTCCCAGTAGAGTCGCCAGTCTGTGAACCAGCCAACCTGAATTGGAAGGCCTCTCGTTCACTCTTTGGAGGGAGTGTTTATCTTGAGTGGATTGTGGGTGATGTTTATTCGTCTCGATTTATCCTTCTCTATTATCCTTCTCTATTATCCACATTTATCCTTCTCTATTATCCACTCAAGATAGGGTTTTTGAAAATGGATAAGAGTTTGTAAAAACTAGGAGTCGCCACCTTATTTTTAGGGAACAAGGAAACCACAAAAAAGAGTTTTATTTTCAATAAAACATTTACCCCATATTTTGGAAAAGCATGGTCTTTGAATCAAAGTTGGATTCGGGGGCTAGGTTACGAAGTGGGAAGGTTCCAATGAACTCCTTGTAGGCACCCACCTCGCCCTAATTAAAGGTCTCCTAATTAAGTTTGGGCTCTATCAAAATCTTATCAAAACATTGCTAT
This sequence comes from Hamamelis virginiana, assembly GCA_017140935.1. Classification (NCBI taxonomy): domain Eukaryota; kingdom Viridiplantae; phylum Streptophyta; class Magnoliopsida; order Saxifragales; family Hamamelidaceae; genus Hamamelis; species Hamamelis virginiana. The sequence goes on along the minus strand of JAESVK010079868.1, from coordinate 14,110 downwards.
TTATCTAATCAACCACAAAATATGATATATAATACTAAATAATAATAATAGATAATACAAAAGTATACAAGAAACCTAATAATCTTAGGAGACAAAAGTCAACCTAAGATTGGACTTGCGTCCTATTGACTGCCTACGTACCTTATCAATTGCTTGACAAATATCAAAGTCCACGTAGTTCGATTACATAGGACTCTCCTATTGTAACAAACCACATAATCGTAGATATTCAATCTTATCTTGGACTCTAGCTTCGAGAATTTGAGTTTGATCAAAACACTTGTTATGAGAGATGGAATTTCATTCCATTTTGAATTCTTTCAAAATTACTTTTAGAATTGTTCTCGAAGTAGAATCCTAGGTAAAATAGAACTCTATTCTTATTGTAATTCTTACAACAAAAAAGAGTCCTAAGTGGGGTCAAGTGACCCCCCTAATCCTAGGGTTTCTAGCTAATCCTAAGTTAGTCTAGATACCTAAAACACTATGATATGCATGCTGGAATTTCTAGAAAAATAAATAAAAATGCATAAAAGATTATAAACAATGCATGAAAATGGCCTAAATGCAATCTAAGTTAGCTATGTGAACTTAGGCATGTTTCTATATTGATTTTGGCCTAAAAAGTGAGTTTTAATACACTTTTAGGTCACTTTAAATCAATGGACAGATTTAAAAGTAACCAAAAAGTGTACTTAAAACCCTAAAATAATGAATAATAAGTGATGAAAATATGTACTAAATGCAACCTAATATGCATACTAAACTACCATCAAAACTTGACATTTAATCACAAGGGAAGGGACTTACCTTTGCATGCTCCCTCGAACACATTTTATATATCAATCAAACATCCCAAGTGGTAAAAAAATAAACCATAATAAGAATCAATACTAATATTTAATTTAAATAGGCTAACAACCTAAGGCTTAAACATGCATTCTTACACATTAAAAATCCTATTATGCATAAAAGAGATTCTAAATATTTAATCCTAAATACTCAAACCTAATATAGTATGATAATATAAGAATGGAAGAAGAGAAATATACATATAAAACTAAGCTAGTCTATTATGCATAGTAAAGAAATATGGAACTTATATTATGCATGCTAAACTATATCCTATGCATACTAATAATAAACTAAACCCTATGCATACTAAGAAAATAAAAACCTAACCTAACATGATTAAAGAAGAAAAAGAAAAAGAACAAGAACAGAAAAGAAAACTACTAACCTCTGCCTTCAAGCCTTCAAGCTTCAAGCATTCTCCTCAAGCTCTAAGCCTTCTCTTCAAGCTCCAAGCCTTCTCTTCAAACTCCAAGGACTCCAAGGAACTTAAAGACTTTAAACTTAAGCTAGAGTGCTATGGGGGAAGCTTGTGCAATTGCTCAAGCCTCTTCTCTCCAAGCTAGCTCTCTAAAGCTTATTCTGTATGTTGAAACTGATTTCAGGGCCCTCTATTTATAGGGAGGCCTGAGTTTTATCAATGGCTGAGTTTAAAACTCCTAGGAAGGATCCAAGGGCTCAAAACCAGTCTTCCAAGTTGTTCATACTCATCCAAAAGTCCCAATGGCCGAACTAGACACATAGCAGGGCTTGGAAGAGTCCCTGGCAGAAAAAATACTTAAAACTGGCATTTATTGGCTGAGGGAATCGACAACCATCCACCCTAGGACGGTTGGCCATCCCACATGGACGGTTGGCCGTCCCTAGGTGGACGGCCATCGATCCTCCATGCTATTTTTGGCATGTGTTGACCTACCTCAGCCCGTTTTGACCCGGTTTCGGCTTTTTTCGGCTTTTCGGGCCCGTTTTAAGTCCAAATTTGACGATTCAAGCGCCGAAACGATCGTCATTCGATTCTACATGTTTTAAGAAGTGTTTGAAGTGAAAATACATTGACCGAGGTCAAATGTTTAGGGAAAATTCAACCGATTAGCTGTTTAGGGCCTACTGGGCCCAAATTAGGATTTTGAAATTTGCTAACCGATTGCTTTCGAAATCATTTCTTCTTCTTGAAACAAGTTTTAAAATGTTTTATGAAAGTTTTTTGAAGCCTTTGAAGACTTTGGTTTGATAAAAATATCAAATCCCGGTCGCTTCCGGTCGAAACCCTAATTTGGTCTTTGAAAGGGCCTTTCGAGCTTCAAGAGCCAATCATAAGCCAGAAGGCTCCACAAATCTTGTCATTGATCAACTTAGCTACCAAACACACTTTACATATCTATGCCAAAGCCTCGAGGCCATTCGAGACAAGATCGACAGTCTTTCAGGGCTTTTGTGATTTAAAGGACCAAACTGCCCTTCAGTCACAAAAGGCCTTATTTTCTATCAAGCCTTGCTCGGAATGTCATGAAAATTTGCAAGGATGTTCCTAGACTCTCTAAAAAACTAATGCAAAAAGAACTGACTCAATCTGACCTAAAAACACACATTTAATAATGACCTCTACCTAACTACTCAAAAAGTTAAAACTGGCAACTTAGGGTTTTAACACCCTATTTTACCTCTAATCACAGGCAACCATTCATGATCATACTCGTGGTAAAAAATGGATGTCTACATGGGCATGAGTATCTAATATGGCTTTTTCTTTCACAATATGCACAAGTAGCATTTGCATGTTTGTTTGATGAAATGTGATATTGAGAATCATTTGAATCATTTTGACTTGAAGCTTTAACAAAGAAATCAATATATAAAGAAGACTTTTTAGTATTAGAGTTTGACTCAAATCCTAATCCTTCTTTGTTCCAATTCACCCTTTGAACACCAACTAACTTTTTGAAAGTTTCCTCTTCTTTGGTAAATTTGAAAATAATTTTGTTTAAATCCTCAATTTTTAATTTTAAAGTTTCAATTTCATTTTGTAAAGAGTCAAAATCATTTGAGGAATTTGAAGTGGAGGGAATATTTCTAAGTTTCATAACTTCAAGTATCAAAGCTTCATTTTCATCTAATAAGGTTTCATAATCATTTGAGTAACTTGACGAAAATGGAATTTCTCTATAATTATCGATATCACATTTCAATTCTCCATTCTTTATGGCAAGTTTCGAATTGTTACGCCTCAATTTTTCATTTTCATTGACAAGTCTCAAATTTTCATCATGCATGGCATCCCTTTCATTTGTGATAGAAGTGAGGTCCTTCATTAGAATACTATTAGTTTTATTCAAAGATGAATTTTTGTTGCATAAATTCTCACACATATCATAAAGCTCATCTAGAGTTAAATCATCATCATCATGTATATTTGAATTTGAGCTAGAAGGTACCTCATCAACTTTATTTGTCATAAGACAAAAATTTGTCGTTTCTTCATGAGTGTCATCCTCACTTTCAATTGCATCAATAACTTCATCCCAAGTAGCATTCATGGCTTTTCCTCTTCTATCATTTCTTCGTTGATTCTTTCTTTCTTCTTCCTTTTTGGCGGGGCATTGAGAGATTCTATGTCCCGGTTTCTTGCAATGATAGCAATTGTCGTTGAAGCTTGAGCTTCCTCCTTGATTGGGCTTCCCAAGAGCTCTTCTTCTTCTCAAGAACTTTTGGAAATTTCTTGTGATGAGTGCCATGTCTTGATCATCATTCTCATTGAATTCATCATCACTATCATCATGAGAGGTAGATTTGAGTGCAAGATTTTTCTTGGGTTTTTCATCCTCTTGCCTTTTCAGTGTAGTTTCATGAGTCAATAGAGAGCCAAAAAGATCGTCTATGTCAAATGTATCCAAGTCTTTGGATTCTTGAATAGCCGTAACTTTTGATTCCCATGACTTAGGAAGAACTACAAGAATTTTTGAGATGATATCCCAATTTGTGATAGTTCTACCAAGAGCTTTCATTTCATTAATAATATGAGTAAAACGAGTAAACATAGAACTAACACTTTCATTTTCTTCCATTTTAAATAATTCATAATCTCTCATAACCATGATGAGTTCATAACATTTTATCTGTTTTGTGCTTTCATATGTTACCTCTAGTTTCTTCCATATTTCTTGAGCGGTGTCGCATCCAGAAATTCGGTTGTATTTGGCATCACTCACGGCACAATAGAGTACATTCTTTGCTTTGGAATTTACTTGAATTTGCCTCATCTCATTTTCGGTCAATTCATCCAAGTCTTTGAGTACTTGAGTTCCACCTTCTTCAGTTTTATATATAACTTTGTTTCCCTTCAAAATAACTCTCCAAACACCCATATCATATGATTCAATCCATATTTGCATTCTATTTTTCCAGCTCTTATAATTTTCACCATTGAAAAATGGAGGTCGGTCAACGGAATGGCTTTGTAGAAAGCTCGATTCCCTTAAGTTTGCCATGATCTTTGACTCAAGATAACAATCAAATATTTGGCACTATCTTTGATACCAATTGTTGTCCCAAGTATGAAACCCTAGAGGGGTGAATAGGGTTTTTGGCAAACTTTTCAATTAATTACCCAATAAAAATTAGTGTTCAATTACTAATAACAGAAGCAATAATATAACTGCAAGTAATTGAAAGAGAGAAGGGAAGATAAATCAAACACAAAGATTTAATGAGGTTCGGACTCCGCCTACTCCTCGCCTTGTGCCTCAGCCCAAGGATTCCCCAACAATCCACTAAGGATTAGCTCCTTCAAGGTGGAGAAACCTTTACACAATCTTCTTTAACTCAGGTGGAAGATTCTCACCTCAAGCTCACAAAGAACTCAGCAAATGGCTCACAAAGAACCCACTAGTGCTCACAAAGAACACTTCTTCAAGCTTCACAAAGAATGCTTGGCCAACACAAGATTACAAGATTTGATGTGTACAATAAATGCTTCAAGAAGCTTATTTACACAAGTATAAAGCACAACTAATAGCTCTTCAAGTGATTAACTAATATAGCTCAAGAGTTTTGTGGAGAATAGTAATGAACAATGAATGCTTGAGAGTATGAATAATAACTAGAGTTGTTGCTTGTTCATAAATGAGAGTCAAACCTTAATATATAAGCAATGAGGTCTGAAATGGCCGTTTCAAAGAAGCTTGGATCCCATTGGATAAGAGGAGAAGAGCAGGTTGTAATAAATGCTCGAAATGCCCTAAATAGAAATAGCCGTTTTGATTTTGCAGGTGCTTTAGTCGACTAGGCCAATTGTGTTAGTCGACTGGACAATGTAATTTTCAAATGAGTTTGTTCCCGGGCAATATTAGTCGACTAGACTAGTCATGGTTAGTCGACTAGACAAGCAGAGGTAACTGGGTTTTTAAAACAGGGCTCGATTAGTCGACTAGACGTCTGTGTTAGTCGACTAGACTAGTTAAAATTTGTTTTAAAAAACTTCTCGGGCACGGTTAGTCGACTAGACAGTATTGGTTAGTCGACTAAGTGTTCTGCATTTCTAACAAAGCTTTTGGACCTTCTTTAGTCGACTAGGCATGGAGTGTTAGTCGACTAACAATGTATTTAGTCGACTAATAGGTATGTTTAGTCGACTAAACTTAGATTTTTCAGAACATAGCTTCTGGACTATGGTTAGTCGACTAGACAATATGGCTTAGTCGACTAGACATAGTTTTGAGCTAAAATTTTGAATTTTCTAAGTCTAATACAACTCAACATGTCCAATACTTGTAAACTAAACTTTTCAAAGATATTTTTGCAAGCTTTCTAAATACAATGAATGTAATGCAATCATGAGAAAACTTTTGTTTGAGCTATATTAGTTTAACCAAATGAGTAGCCTTACAATTATGGTTCCTAGACACCTTGTCTTCAAGAGGTCTTCAATAAACATCTTCAAGGTGATTTCCACAAGCTTCATGATTCAATATTTTGCATATTTGTATACATTGAGAGGCTTGAATGTGTTGATGAGCTCCAACAAGATATGACTTTGATTCTATAGAGACAAAAACACTTAACCATAAATTAGTAGCTAAAGTAAAGTTTGTTAATCATCAAAATATGGTTAATGCATTTGACCTTGGGGCTAACAATCTCCCCCTTTTTAATGATGGCAAACTATTACTTTGAGATAATAATGATCAAAATTTAGAAGCCTAAGCTCCCCCTTAATTTTGCACGACAAGCATACCATACACAACTAAACAATTTCTCCCCCTTTGTCATCAACAAAAAAAAAAAAAGGGAACATAAGTACAATTAAAGTTCCAATGGTCTAATCATGCCTAGATCACGTCGAATTGTGCAAAAACGATCGTCTTGAAGAGGTTTCCTGGAGATGTCCGCCAATTGTTAGTCCGTAGTGACAAATTCTAGTTCAACATCTCCCCTTTGCACATGATCACAAATGAAATGGTGCCTAATTTCAATGTGTTTTGTGCGTGAGTGCAAGCAAGGATTTTTAGAAATATTTATAGCACTAGTATTGTCATAACGAATAGGAATGTGATCACAAGTGATCCTATAGTCTTCAAGTTGTTGTTTCATGTATAAATGTTTATATCACTTGTTTTGAAGAATTTACATCTCAAGATGTAAAGCCAAAAAACATGTTACATCTTGAGATGTTAATTCTTCAAAACAAGTGATATAAACATTTCCAATTCGATTTGCAACAAGGATATTGTTTTTGTTTTTATCCAAAACATTATAATAATTAGAAATAAAATTCTCATAATAACTACTATCACACAATTGACTAATGTTAAGTGAATTATGCTTCAAATCACATACAAGCAATACATTGTCAATTGAGATAGAGCCATTACCAATCTTATATTTACCAATAATTTTACCTTTGCTATCATTACCGAAGGTTACATAGCCACCATCCTTGAGAGTGAGAGAGATGAACTTAGCTTTATCTTCTGTCATGTGCCTTGAGCATCCACTATCCAAATACCATTGATCTTTTTTGTGAATGGATTTCAAGCATACCTACAAAGATGATACAATAGAACTATCGGTACCCAAATCTTTTGGGTCTTATAATGTTAGGATTCTCAATCTTTCAAGTTCATTAATAGTGATAGTCTTTGGCTCAAATGATTTCTTAGATGAGGGATCCTTTCTAATCCAAGCTACCATTTTGCCAAGTCATCTTCTACATCTAAAGGGACATTTGAATGTGACATGACATTTTCTCTCACAATAGTGACAAGTAGCATTAGAATTTTGTTTTATAACATGTGTGACATCCCAAACCTGTTCTATGACGATATTATGCATTATATCGGAATAAACCAAGAATGAGATGAAACAATTTGAATTATATTAATAAACTCAAAAGTAATACGCAAAGGTGTGCATATGCCATGTCATTCAAACACCTTTAACGATTAAAAAGAAAACAAAATAAGCCAACAACCCTGGCTTATAGGATAAACAAAATAAAACTTAACTATACAACATTTACAAGTGTAAATGTAAAAGAGATACATGGATTGTGTAATTAGAATGTACAGACATTCCTAAAAAATTTTAACATGTGCCTCCAAATCCTGTCTCCATGCAGCTAGGTTCAACACGTTCACCTGGGGGATTGCAATTAAGCAGGGTGAGCTAACAGACGAAGCTCAGTAGGAAAACGTACAACCTCATTAAAACAATTATAAAGTATAAACTTAGCACAATCACAATCCACTTTCAATTCACAACATAATGCAATGCAAAGTAAAATAACTTTCATGTCCATTCTAAGTTCCTCGAGGTGGTTCAACAACCAATAGGTGAGCAAAGCAGCGCTATAGAAAGATCCAGTCTTAGGCCTTACAATATCTCTTCAGCCTAGACAATCACGATATAGCCCCTTTCGCTTCCACCTAGGCAAGTACTGCTTTTCAAACAATCCTTGAAACAATTCATATAACAATCCTTTGACAAATCACATAGCAATCATTTGATCACATTTCATCACTTTTCGACTTATTTCTCCATTTTCCATAATTCAAAAGCCAGTACTGCCCCAATCCAGGTTCTATCATGATTGCAAAACTTTAATCAATAATGCAATGCTTTTCATAACAATAAACTTCATCCAATAATGAAATCATAATACATAAGCCTTTCAATTCAATTTCATTTTATCACAAGCATACAAGCATAATCGTTTATAACAAGAATCATAAATTTCCCTACCTGTATTGCTGAACTAAATATAATTTATTGGAGACGGGACTAGCTCTATGAGTCACCTATCAATCACAAATAAGAGGCATTAATAATGAACAACAACAATTATGCATAATTAACATTAATAACTCACTTAATAAAAACAATGTCATTAAAGCCTTTAAATATGCATCAATTAAGTTTCATATGATTTCTATGCATGCAAAGATTACTCAACATGAATAACAAATGAAGAAATTTGAATAAAAATATGAAATATTCAAACTTGGACTGCATTAGTCGACTAGACAGTGGTTTGTTAGTCGACTAGGTCAATCGTGTTAGTCGACTAGAAGTTGCAGGGTGTGAAAAATTCCAGAGAGCTGATTTTCGGTTAGTCGACTAGACACATAGTATTAGTCGACTAAGGCTCGGTTAGTCGACTAGGCACCTAACATTAGTCGACTAATGTACTACCAGCAATCCTGAAACACGATTTAATATCAGTAGTCGACTAATCACTATGCATTAGTCGACTAAGCACCTGCATAACCGCCATTAACGAGCTTCAAGCTTTTCAAAAACTTACCAAATCATCATATAACAATTCTAAACCTTCAAATTCATTAAAATAAGCTTCAAAAACATAAAACTCACAACAATTATTCAAAACAAGTGATTAATTTTCAAGATTCATTTTGAACCAAATTCAAAAACTCATAAACTCAAAATTACAAACCATACAAGCTTTAACAACTTCAAACTCCAATCAAAAACCCATTTTTATCATGAACTCAATCCAAAAACATAATTTAAACACTATACCCATTATCAAAACTCATAACCAAGAATCCAAACTCTTCAAATCCGAAAATTACATAGAAACAATTTATCACATATACATAAACTCACCTTTAACACCTTCAAAACTGAAATCAAACAGAAAATCCGGCGAGAATCTGATAGCTCCCAGCTGTTCTCTCCCTCTATCACTCTCAGCTCTCAATTCTCCAACTCTCCCGAAGGTTGTCGAAGGTTTTGATAAACAGTGGATACATATCCAATTTGAAATGAAATCAGGACACAAATGTCCTTATTTGAATTGTTTAAAACCTTTTGGTAATTTCACAAAACCTTTTATATAAATCAAGTTATTTTTACTTCTAAACACCCACATTTTCAGAAAAACAACCTTCTATAATAATCTATACTTCCCACACATTTCAAAAATACAATCACAACAGTTCATTTATCTCATTATCAACTAACATTTAGCATATAAACACATAAATCAACTTATAGCCATACTAATTTAACATTTATGCATATAATTAGAAATTTAAAATTCTAGGTTCTTACAACATGAGAGTGAGAATAGGGTTTTGAGTATGGTTTCTTGGAGTCTCCTTTTATTGAAGCTTTAACAAAGAAGTCTAAATAGAGTGAAGACTTCTTAGAATTGGTATTTGAAATATAACCCAATCCTTTTTTGTTTAGCCAAACTCTTTGAGCTCCTAACAACCTATCATAATTTTTTTTTTCTACTTGTGAATTTGAAAATAATTTTGTTTAAGTCTTCAACTTTGGATTTCAAAAATTTGTTTTCATTTTCCAAAGTAGAAGATTTATTTGAAGATTTTGAAGTGGAAGGTATATTTCTTAAAAACTCAATCTCCTTTTTATGTTTTTTATTTTTCAACCTCAAAACATAATTTTCATCAACTAGTGTCATTTTCTCAATTGTGAGGGGTGAGAGATTTTTCTTCAAAGATTCAAGTTCTTTTGTTAATACACAATTTTTGTCATAAAAAAGTGTACTTAAAATTTGAAAATCCACTAAGGTTAAATCATATTCTACATCATTATCATTATAAGAAATAGATGTTACCTCATCTTCAACATCATTTGCCATGAAGCAAGGTTCCTTAATGTTGGCAAATAGGCAAAAGTTTGTCGTCTCCCCTTGGGTGTTCTCTTCATCACTTCTTGCATCTTCAAGAAGATCATCCCAAGTAGATGTAATGGCTGTCATAGCTTTCCCTTTACCTCTTTGATCATTTCGAGAGGTGTTGAAGTTGTTGTTGTTATTGGAGGTGATCTTGCTTGGACAATGCGCAATTATGTGGCCAAACTTCTTACAATTGAAGCATCTACCATCATTGTTTTTGTTGAATTTTCTATTGCTTTGTCTTGATTGATTTTTCTTCATTCTTAGATAGGTTTGGAATTGCCTTGTGATAAGAGCCACATCTTTATTATCATCTTTGGTGAAGTCATCACCATCATTTTCTTTAAGGAATGAAGATTAAAGAGCAAGAGTCCTCTTTACTTGAGCATTCTCCTCTCACTTTGAATGACTTATTTTTCCTTCTTCATTGACGTTTCATAAGTGATGAAAGAGCCTAGAAGCTCATCAATGTCTTTAGCTTATTGGATGGCGGTGATCTTTAGACTCCATGAAGGTGGTAGAGCAAGGAATATCTTTGAAACACATCATCATTAGGATAAACTTTTCCTAAAGCTTCCAATTCATTTAAAAGGTTAGTGAAATGAGTAAACATATCTATAACATTTTCACCTTTAACCATTTTGAACAATTCATAGTCTTACCTAACCATGATATCTTTGGAGCGTTTTACTTGGTACCTTCGTAGGTGACCTCAAGTTTTCTCCAAATCTCTTGTGCGGTAGCACAAGCTGAAACTCCATTATATTCACTTACATTGATAGCACAATATAACACAATTTTAGCTTTTGAATTAATTTGGAGTACTCTCATGTTTTCGTCGGTCCATTCTTCCATAGTTTTGGCAATTTCTTTTCCATCAACATCTAATTTGAAAACTTTTTTATTGCTTTGAATAATTACTCTCCAAATTCTCATGTCATAGGACTCAATCCAGTTTTGCATTCTATTTTTCCAAAAGCCATAATTTTCACCATAAAAAAATGGAGGTCGGTCAGGATTGGTTCCCATTTGGTTTGCTATTTGATTTTTATCTCAACAAACAAATATAATGAGCATTTACTATGATACCAATTGTTGGTCCAAAATATACTCTAGAGGGGGTGAATAGAGTATAGACAAATTAAAAACTGATTCGAAAATGGGATAGAGTGTTTTTGAAAACTTAAACTTTTGATAACTAGAATGCAAGCTTGAACCGCAATTCAGCAATTTATATAGCAAGTAAATAACTTGAAATGCAAGAGATTGAGTTAGAGAGAATCAAACACGAAGATTTTAACGTGGTTCGGTCTCCGCCTACATCCACGCCTCAATATCTCTGTCGAGAGGGTTAATCCACTATGAATCACTTCTTCAAGGTGGAGAAATCTTTACAGCCTTCTTTACAAGGTGGAAGACACTCACCCACAATTCACTTTAAAGGTGGAAGATTCTTACCTACAGGATTTCACAAACCTTAAAACTCACAAAAAAATACAAGTGAAGATAGAGCAATACAATAAATGCTTCAACAAGCAGATTTGTAATAAATACAAGCACAACTAATAGCTTCTCAAATGCTCAACAAAGATAATTCAACTAGATTTTCACAAAGAATGCTCACAATGAATGCTTTCAATAAGTGTTGAATAATGGATTAGGTAGTCATAAATGAGAACAAAAGATCTATTTATAATGCAATAGGTCTGAAATGGCCGTTTGAAATTCATTAGAGTCAGATTGGTTGAGAGAGAACTTGCAAGTGCCATTAATGCTCAACTTACTATAAAGGGAATTAGCCGTTTTGCTTTTGCAGAAGAGTTAGTCGACTAGGACAGGATAATTAGTCGACTAGAGATAAAATTTTAAAAGCTTTTTGGTTTCCCTTGTTTAGTCGACTAGGGCTAGAGGTTTAGTCGACTAACATACTGAAAATACATATAAAACTTTTCTAGGTTTGATTAGTCGACTGGGAACCAAGGGTTAATCGACTAGAAACATTAAAATACACTTGAAAATTTTTTTAGGATCGATTAGTCGACTAGAAGAGGGGTCTTAGTCGACTAGCAACTCTACTTCACAAAACTTTGGCTACTGACTTGTATTTAGTCGACTGGAACAAGGGTTTAGTCGATTAGGACACAAGTTAGTTGACTAGCTCATAAATTTAGTCGACTAGCTTAAGACTTTTCTAAAACATGGCTTCTTTTTTATACTTAGTCGACTAGTATACATAGTTTAGTCAACTAGAAATGTTTTAATGCAAATATTTCGAGTTTATTAAGTTAAAATCAACTTATAACATATGAGCAAGTTAACTAAGTGTTCTAAAATATTTTTGGACAAGTTTAAAATATTTTCCAAGTATTAATGTTAATGCAACATGAGTTAAAATGATTTTCTTTTAAGCTATGCAATGTTAAACAAAATGAGATGCCTTACAAAATGTTCCTAACACAAGGAGAACAACTTGGTTTCAAAAAGATCTTCATAAGCTTTGTCTTTAAGGTTTAAACTTCATGAGCTTTGATTGAATATGTGCGGATTGATTGTTTGAGATATGTTGATGAACTCCAACAATATATAACTTTAAATATATGGAGACACAACACTTAACCATTTGTTAGAAATAAAGTATGGTTTAGTTATTATTAAAATGTGGTCAAAGACCTTAGGGCTAACATATAAGTTACATAAATTAGAAACTTACCCCTCTCATAAATTAAAGAGCTCTTTTGTATTCTTTTGTGTGTGATCCTTTGGATTTACCCCAACCTAGTAGTGGATCGGGACATCTCATGTTCCCTAAAATAGAAACTTTATATTTATGGTTCAATTGGAATAATTTCAATTTTGCCCTTAATAATAACACTTGCTATTAGGCCTTCACTAGTCATGAGTGACATCTAGTAACATATCTCGACGTACCCTAAGTGTGGTTGAATAGTAGAATTTTATGAACCCTTCATTTTACTTAATCCTTCGTCCCCTAATGTTACTGTTAAGATAATTGGGTATGGTAATAAGTCAAACCACTATCTTAACAACTTGTTATATGTTTCACAAAATATAATCTCAATAAGATGAATGTGATGAAACTCTTTCACTTTTCACTTCGCCCGAAGATTCAAACTGAGAATTATCTTTGTGAACAAACTCTGACATTCTCTCCCGTCGAAGTGAGAGTGATAATTTATTCTTGCGCACTCATTACCTTAATACATAATCCATTAGAGTTAATGAGTACCGATTACATCCTGATGGTTAAGGATGTACGAGATACTATCAAACTTTAATAACCTATGCATAAGATATCTATGGTGCATCAGGTTTAAGGATTATCAAATAAATGGACGTAACATAAGAATATTCTTTTGACTTAAACTTCATAAGAATATTCTTGCAGATCAAGTTCAGTGTACATATTCTCTAATATGCACCCACAGATTAACTATAATGTTACTACACAGATAAGAAAGACTACCTATCATCCCATTGGAATTAGTTTAAATCTGTACTACTCTTAATGGTTTATAAACGTTCACTTTAATAAATCTATGAGTAAAAACTTCTTTAGAATAAATGTGTATAAAAAATATAAGTCTCCCTATTTCAACAATTTAAGATACATATTTCTCTTATTATTTAGGGCAATTTCCATGAATAATCCCAAGTTTTCAAAATATTACGCCTACGAACCCGATCCAAAAATAATTACGGATATATACCTATTACTGTTTTCTTGGACGAAATTACCCCTAAAATTGAAGTTTGACCAATTTTGTAAAGAATCACCAATTTTACACGTAATCCCCAAAAATAAACTGAATACCCAATCACCAATTTTTCTAACAATCACCAATTTTGTTAAGAACCCCCAATCAACTTTATGTCACTTCAACAATTAATGCTGGTCATTCAATGTCCCCCGAATTTTTTATTAATAAAATTATTACACATAATCACCAATTTAACAAGTAATCCCCAATTTTATAAGCAAACCCCAATTTTTTACAGAGTCCCCAATCACTAATTTTTCACAGAATACCCAATTTATCATAGAATCCCCAATACCCATATTTGCACAGAATCACCATATTT
>JAESVK010079799.1:0-10567 GCA_017140935.1 Hamamelis virginiana | reverse complement strand
AGAACACAGTAATACCATAGTTTGAAGGTATGATTGTGGTACAATCACACTCCCCAACTTAGGTTTTGCTAGTCTCTTAGTAAAAAGCTAACTCTTAAAAACTAGAATTTGAAAAACCACTTTCGCAGGGAATCGCGATTGCATTTAGCATATGCAACAAGCCTTTTAAACCACTAAGTTACCCTTAGTGGACGAGTGTAGTCTCGTGAGGGTTTGCAGAAATGATACCCACAAACATGAATAAATAAAAGAATTATTTGGGAAAGAATTTAAAAATATACTTTGTACACAGTAAGAGTTTCATCCACAAATATATCAATATTCATAATTGAACATTTATAATACAATAAATGCTATCTTTATCAGGAAATTAGCAAGTGTTCAATGTGTAGTGAGGATGAACTTGATAAAATCAAAATACTGCAATAAGAGTATGAGAATTAACCCTTAATAAGATTCAACTTCAAATCCTCTCTGGTGGTCACTCGCAAAAGATGTTCACTCTGAAAAGGTTAGTAACCCAGAGTTCCCGATTGGAAATATACAAGTATAAAACTTTATACATTAAGCTCTAATAAATGACCAATGAGAGATGAAATAACGAAGTTATATATGCAAAGATGCAGTTCATACATAAATAAAACTTAAATAAACAAGTAATCACAAGAGAATAGTGCACAATATTTTTAAAATCAAAAAGGTCTTTATAAGCTTGTAATGTATTTGGTTGTAACAAAAGAAAGTTTGAAGACTGCAAAATTAGGATGGTTGTAATATGTTTAAGGTCACTACCCTAACCATCCTAAATACCCTATACTAACCCTGACAAGCAACTTAAAATTTCTAACCAAAAAGAAACACTTATTTCTCCAAAAAGAACAACTATCCAAGCTCAAGACTGAGCATCATCCCTCATAACTGATCATCCCCAGGTGGGATGTCAAATATAGTATCAGGCTGTGGCTCATAGAATAACGCGCGGTCGGCCTCAGAAATCGGCTTGCCGTCCATACGTCGCCACATAACCTGGAGCTGTGCAGAGTGTCTCTCCATCATAGCAGATTGTCTGTCGAGCTACGCGGACTGCCTGTCGAGCTGCGCTGACTATATCTGCTGAGTATGCATCATAGATCTCAGTCCCTCTAGGACCTGATGGAACAAACCCTGAGAGCTGGCAGATGACGTATCGGGCATAGTAGGAGCAGCAGGAGTCGGAGCTGGAGCTGGAGTAGGAGCAGGCTCTGATGGACCGGCAGTCTCAGTACGTGGCCTCTTCGGCCGAGCTGCCATACTCCTGGCTATCGTAGTGGGGTTAATAGGACCCTCACCCCATCGTAGCGGCTCGTCAGATACAACACCCGCACCCAGGGCAAAAGCTGTAATCATCTGGGGGTACGGCATGTTGTTGCGCGGCTATGTGGCAATAAACGTACGGATCTCGCTGAAGATCAATAAGGCGATATCCATAAGGTGGTCGCTCAAGAACTCAAGTAGCAGCCGCACAGACTCCACAGGGATCTGAGAATCAGTACCCCTCGCTCGCAGATTACAGTAAAGCAGCTTATTCATAGCTGCGTAAGATGGGTGCATGTTCCCGGTCGAGAAGTGTAGACCATCGAATAACTCTGGGTCCACGCACACCATATCTGCGCACTGACTCTCCGTCAGCTCCAAATAACTGCCCTCCACCTCTGTCGACAATGGACGCTCACACCCCAGATAGGTAGCGATGTCGTCTGGAGTGAACTGGACAATGCGGCCTCCAACCTCGGCCCGGAGTGTCTGAGGCTGATCCTCTGCCATGTGTGCTGATGTATAGAGCTGTCGCACCACACTGGCCATGTATCCGCCGCCCTTCCTCAGCCAGGTGCTGAGGTGTCTGTCCTGAAGGGTCTCCACAAGCAAGCCTTCATATCTGAAGGCTTTCGGGTCGACATATCTCTCGACGTTGAAGTTCTTCGCCGACAGGATCACAGGCCACGGTCTCGCGGATCGTCGGGTCGGTAATCTCCTCGACCCAGCCACAGTCTCTGCGTAGCTCTCAAACTCGCGAGGCATGCGCGGCTCACCAGTCTCACCTATATCCGGGTGCTCAAAATACTCCTCCTCCACATACTGGGAACTAGACGGAGGTGCACTCACTGGCGGCTGTGCAGATGATTGCCCTCTAGATGAGGGTCTACGAATGGGAGCTGCGGGTATGTCAGACTCAGAACTGTCTGAAGTATCTGGCTGTGTCCGCTGGGCCTTGCCCCTGCTAGTATCTGTGGACCTCCTCGGTCTCTGAACCGGCTGTGTCGGCTCCTGAAAAGCCACGCCCTTCCTGTTGGTGGTCTTTTGGCGAACCATAGCTCTGTACATTTTTTTCACATACACACATGGCAACAGATAGAACCACAGTCAGCAGTAAGAATACTTTGCAGAGATACTCATAATATTTTTTCAAAAAGGATTAACCGAACAACACAGCAAGTTGTTACCCACACGATAATTTTATAACCAATCTCAAAATTCCGAACTGGCCTATCATCCAGGCATCAATCAATAACACCTCCAAACATACGTGCAAAAAGCATGCATGCTAATGCATGGCCTAACATCCAGGCCTTACCACAACTCCACAACTCAATGCAGTGTAATAAGCATAATCAGGACTAGTATATTATCATAAATATCTAAACTCTAAACCCAACATACTATTATCAATTTATACATGCAAATCCTACGTACATAAATTCCTTATTCTATTGCATATGAAACAAAACTAAGCCATTTAAGAAAAAGTTCAAAATTTTTAGAAAAGGAATGGGCACTTACGAAGTGTGGAAGATGAAAAATCGCCGGATGGCCTACCCTCGCCGAAGTGCGACTCAAGTGAAAAATGGCGACCGAATGAAATGAAGCAAGCGCAAATTCTGATCGGGCAGAAATGTGCTAAATGTCGCGAGGATCGCAACGAATATTTGTTTGCATGAAATGGAGGCCTGAGGTGGTCGGAAAAGGAGCTTGAAGGTAGAGAGGTGCGGTGGCTATGGGGGTTTTCAGGCGGAACGAAGGTGGAAATGAACAGTTTTCATGCGGGAATGGTCATTTTCAGGCAAGGTCCTCGATCTCTATCGATAGCGCTATAGCGCTATCGATAGCCAAGCCTCTCTGTCCGCGCATGAGGTTTTTTTATTTTTTGAATTAGATGGTGACTATCGATAGCGCAATACCGCTATCGATAAAGATGGTCAAAGGTTGACTTTTTTCAAAAATGGCTTAATTGATGCTAAAATTCACAATAAACAACTACTTTATACCAAAAATTGCATAAGAGACACCTTGTTACCCATGGCTGCTAAGTTATCTATAAAAAAAAATTGGCAACTTTTAGGCTCAAAATAGGGTACTACGGGGGTCCTAAACTCTAACAAAAATAAACACGGCACAAAGACTCGAAGAAAATGGCCTTAAATCATTTTTCAAAAATTTGCACAATATTCTCAACTGATTAACAAAGTATTTGCATTCTAACATACGCATGAATTGAACATTTATGCAAGATATAACAGGAAAGCAATAACCAATGACTAACTGAAATGATGAATATTTGAGTCCCAAAAATAATCGAATGGCTCAAAATTTGCTTTATTTGTCACAAGTCTCTACTTTATAACAGGTTTTTATCAAATATTCAAATTGCCAAGTATGAAGATTAAACCAAGTTCATGCATGTGTAAGATTGAATACAAGCTAATCACAGTAAAGTTACAATTGGTGTATCTAAAATAGACAACTAGATATGATATAAATGAAAGAATAAACTCACAGTTTACCACGTATTTATCTGTCAAAATTTATACAAATAATCACTATACAAATCAATGGTATAACATGAACACAAAATTGATAAATAATAATTATTATGTATATAACAAATTAAATGAATAAATAACTAAATTAATGATAGAAAAGAGAATATACAAACCAGAAAAGAGAATATACAAACCCCTCCCCAACTAGAAGTAGACATTGTCCTCAATGTTGACAGAATGTTATGACTAGACGAATGTGTACGAACAAGGGGAAAGGGTGGGGGGACTAAGTTTAACGTCTTCAGCTAGACGTGAAATTCCACATTTAGTCGAAGTAATAGGTTGGGTCTTCCAAACTGACAGACTCAATTACCAAACCATCCCTAATACCCTCACTATCGGTTATACCCTCAATAAACGGCTTAAGCCTTTGTCCATTCACAGAGAAGGACAACCCAGTTCGAGGATTTTGAATTTCAATAGCACCGTGAGGAGTAACCCTAGTCACCACAAAAGGTTCATCCCAGCGAGATCTGAGCTTACCAGGAAATAGCCTTAATTTAGAGTTAAACAGCCACACCTTCTGATTTGGTTCAAATGATTTTCTATTAATGTCTCTGTCATGAAACTCTTTCATTTTGGCTTTAGAGATTTTAGAACTCTCGTAAGCCTCATTCCTAATCTCTTCGAGCTCATTTAATTGAAGCTTGCGGTGAGAACCCGCTTCCTTCATTTCAAAATTAAATTTTCTAATGGCCCAAAGCGCTTTGTGCTCTAACTCAACAGGGAGATGACTCGGTTTGCCATAGACTAAACGGTACGGAGACATACCAATAGGGGTTTTAAATGCAGTCCTATAGGCCCACAATGCGTTAGTTAGGCGCAATGACCAATCCTTACGATCAGGCCTGACAGTTTTTTCTAGGATATGCTTAATTTCCCTATTCGAAACCTCCACTTGCCCGCTAGTCTGAGGATGATAAGGGGTTGCTACCTTGTGAGTGATAGAATATTTAGCTACGAGAGTTGCAAAGGGTCGATTATTAAAATGTGACCCTCCATCACTGATGATGGCCCTAGGAAACCCAAACCTAGAGAAAATGTTCTCTTGGAGGAATTTCAACACCACCTTGTGGTCATTGGTCCTAGTGGCTACTGCTTCTACCCATTTAGACACGTAATCTACAGCCACTAGGATGTATTCAAACCCATGCGAAATAGGAAAAGGTCCCATGAAGTCGATGCCCCAAACATCGAAAATTTCGACGATTAAAATAGGGTTAAGAGGCATTATATCTCTTCTAGACATAGAACCCATTCTCTGAAAATTCTGGCAGGACTTACAGAAGTCCAATGCATCTTTGAATAAAGTGGGCCAGTAAAACCCACACTGCAAGACCTTAGCGGCAGTCTTTTTCCCGCTAAAATGTCCTCCACATGCTATAGTGTGGCAGAACTTCAAAACGTCTTGCATTTCACCTTCCGGAATACACCTACGTATAACCTAGTCAGCACAGTACTTAAATAGGAGAGGATCTTCCCAATAATAAAATTTTATCTGAGAAAAGAACCGATCCTTTTCCTGTTTCGACCAAAGAGATGGTACAAGGCCTGTGGCATGATAATTCACTATATGAACGTACCAAGGTAAAGTAGAATGAGTGACGGCAAAAAGCTGCTCATCAGGGAAAGAATCCCTAATAGGGGTGGGGTCACTCTCTTCTTCTACTACAATCCTAGAGAGGTGATCAGCAACGACATTCTCAGATCCCTTTTTATCCCTAATCTCAAAGTTAAATTCTTGTAATAAGAGAATCCACCTAATCAGTTTAGGCTTCGTCTCTTTTTTAGAGAGCAGGTACCGCAAGGCGGCATGATCTGAGTACACAATGGTCTTCGATCCCCAAAGATAGGATCGGAATTTATCAAACGCAAAAACTACTGCAAGCATTTCTTTCTCAGTCGTAGTGTAATTTAACTGAGCTTAATTCAAGGTTTTGCTTGCATAGTATATAACATATGGGGCCTTATCTACCCTCTGACCCAACACTGCCCCCACAGCATAATCGGAGGCATCACACATTAGCTCGAAAGGAAGTGACCAATCGGGAGCTCGCATGATAGGTGCCGAGATCAACATTAAACGCAACTTATTGAAGGACTCTAAACAGGCTTTATCAAAGTCAAACTCTACATCTTTAGCAAGCAGATTACACATTGGTTTTGCTATTTTGCTAAAGTCTTTAATGAAACGCCTGTAAAATCCTGCATGTCCAAGGAAGGACCGGATTTGCCTAACAGTAGTGGGAGGAGGTAATTTTGCAATTAAGTTGACCTTAGCCTTATCAACCTCTATCCCCCTACTAGATACTATATGCCCAAGCACGATGCCCTCACGAACCATGAAATGGCTCTTCTCCCAACTAAGAACAAGATTAGTCTCACAACATCTCTTAAGCACTTTTGAGAGATTAGACAGGCATTCATCAAAAGAAGGACCGAAAACAGAAAAATCATCCATAAACACTTCCAAATATTCTCCTATCATGTCAGAAAAGATAGAAGTCATACATCTTTGGAACGTGCTCGGGGCATTACATAGGCCAAAAGACATACGCCTAAATGCAAATGTCCCGAATGGACAGGTAAATGTCGTTTTCTCTTGATCCTCGGGGTAAACCGCTATTTGGTTATACCCTGAATAGCCATCTAGGAAGCAATAGAAACTCTGCCCAGATAACCTCTCTAAAATTTGGTCAATATATGGCAGTGGGAAGTGGTCTTTCCTAGTCTTGGAATTTAACTTTCTATAGTCTATACAGACTCTCTAACCAGTGGTAGCTCTTGTAGGGACTAGAATACCCTCCTCATTTGCTATCACTGTAATCCCAGACTTCTTAGGAACCAATTGAGTAGGGGAAACCCACTCACTATCAGAAATTGGGTAAATGATACCCGCATCCAACAACTTTAAAACTTCCTTTTTAACTACCTCTTTCATATTCGGGTTTAACTTACGTTGGGCATCTCTAGAAGGATTCGCACCTTCCTCTAGGTGAGTACGGTGCTGGCAGATTGACGGGTCTATACCCTTTAAATCAGCGACCGACCATCCTATGGCTACTCTGTGCTCTTTCAAAACTGATAACAGCTTACCTTCCTGTTATAAATTTAATGAAGATGATATTATGACAGGCAAGGTGTCACTACTACCCAAAAAGGCATACTTGAGATTAGCCGGCAGAGGCTTTAACCCAAGTTGTGGCGGAGACTCAAAAGACGTAGGGGAAGGGACACTGGCAATAGACGGAAGTGGCTCAACCCTAGGTCTCCATTTTGGCGTATATTGAATACGGAAAAAAAATTCACACTTGCGCCAAAATCAACTAACGCTCTATCAATGAAATGACTTCCTAAGAAGCAAGGTATAGTTGGCGTTCCAGGGTCTTTTCTCTTTATTGGAGCTTGGAATTGACACACAGCACTTGCTATGTCAACAAGAGCTATAGTTTTAGACAGATGAACGCGCTCCTTGCGTTGTTGTGTGCATATTTCCTTCAAAAATTTAGCATATGAAGGAATCTGTTTAATGGCATCTAGTAGAGGTAAATTAATATGAACACTTTTAAACACCTCTAACATATCTGACATGCTAGCCCCTTTCTTCGCTCTCCTCTCAGGCGCAATGAGCGCAGATGGGAATGGGGCTTTTGGCACATAAGATGCCAATGGATCGTCTAATGCTGCGGGAAAGTTATCCCTTGAAGCTTCAGACTCTATCTCTATTGCAGGTTCTTTCTCTTTTTCTCTCTCTTTTTCTCTCTCTTTCTCCCCAACTCTATTGTCTACCACTTTCCCACTTCGCAAGACTGTAATAGCCTTAACATCCTCATTACATTGTGGGTTCTGAGAAGTAGAACTCTCAGCTACAAAAGCTCCCTTGGGATTGGCAACAGCCTGACTCGGGAATTTCCCTTCCTCTCTGCGACTAAATGAAGCCGCTAGTTGACCCATTTGGGTTTCTAACTTGGAAATAGATTGGGAATGGGAATGAGTGAGTTGTGCTGAAGCCTCTAGACTTTTCAGGGTAGCTAGGACTTGTTCCTCAAAACCAAGCGTTCTTAGAGGTTGTGGTGGTGGTTGAGTCACAGCTTGACTCTGATACTGGGGTGCAGGTGCTTGAGGAGCACCATAACTTGGGTACTGGGGTTGCATCAATGGTGGCCTATAGGGTTGAACAATAGCAGGATTACTGCTATATGTGGGTCTCGCAGGCTGACTAGGATTGGATCCTCTAAGCTGACTAGACCACTGGAAATTTGGGTGAGTCTTCCACCCAGGATTGTAAGTGTTGGAATAAGGGTCATTCCTAGGTGGTGCATATCCTTGAGCAGCATTAACCTGCTCTTGGACAAACTCAGGGTACTGTCCTGCCATAGGACAATATGGGGTCTCGTGAGCTGGGTCAGTGCAAATATTGCATACCGAGTTGACAGGTTTCACATGGGCCTTAGAAGATTGCCCTTGTGCCGCTATTAATTGGTCAAGTTTTTGAGACAGAGCCTCAACTTGTTTGTTTGCCAAGACTTGGGTATCCACATCATAAATGTCGCCCTTTTTGGGATGTGTTTTCTTCACTAACGCATCATCACGGTTACCTAAAGACATCGAGGCCATGTGGAAAGAATCCTCACTCAATGCTTCAAATAATGCCCACATCTCATCCTCACCTTTACTTAAAATAGCTCCCCCACATGCAGATTTCACAGTCTGCGTGTCACCCACAGTTAAACCTCTAACAAAAGACTCTATGATTTGCCACTTAGGTACATCATGATGGGGGCATAATCTAAGAAGCTCTTTCATTCTTTCCCAGGCTTCATGAAAAGATTCCTGTTCATGTTGGACAAAGTTTGTTATACGTCGTCGCATTTGGTGCGTTTTACCAACAGAGTAAAATCTAGACAGGAATAACTTCTGAAGCTGTTCCCAAGTAGTGATAGGGATAGGGTTTTGGAGAGTACAAAGCCAGTGTTTGGCCTTATCTTTTAAGGAAAACGGGAATAAAAACAATTTCAGGGATTCTGGATGGAAACCCTGAATTCTAATAGTCGAACATATCCCTAAAAATTCCTGCAAATGGTCATATGGGTTTTCTCTATCTAACCCATAAAACGTAGGAAGCATCTGAATGGTAGCATGCTTAATCTCATAGATGAGATTCTCAATGTGCGGGATTTGGATACAGGAGGGTGGATTAAAACTATTGGGCATGAAGTGATCCCTAAGAGTTGTAAGGCCTTGTGGTGCTTGAATAGTATCTGCAGGTAACATAACAGTGTGTGCAGATGATTCAGCCATGTCAAAATGATGCAAAGGTACTGACTCACTGGACTGACTTTGAGAAGCTTTAGCAGCTCGCAGAGTTCTTTCTAATTCAGAGTCTAAAGGAATTACGTTAAAGGACAACGACCTTCTACCCCGCATACAATGAGGTCTCCACAGATAATCAAGGAATTTAATAAACAAATAGTGAGCAGTTAATCTTTTGCTTTTAATTTGTTATTTTAAGCGCGCGGGAGTGAAGCTTCCAATTCCTGATTTCAGCCACCTGTAGTGAAAATAATAAATAATAATTATAATATATAGATATTAGCAGTATAACATAATATATATTAAGTAATATTAACAGTATTAATATTTACGACTTAAATTAAATCCAAATATTCTTTTTAAATAAACCGTAGTTCCCCGGCAACGGCGCCAAAATTTGATCGACTCAGAGTACAAGGGAGATTATTCCTTGTTAGTGATCAAGATTAATTAATTTATAAACCGCGTGTTTGCCAATCTCAATTCAATTGCGACTGGTGAGCACGGGTGTCGAACCACTGGGAAATGCAGGTTTCTAATAAAAGACTTTTTAGAATTAATTAAAGTGAAAGAATAATGTCAAATTAAGTTGGTGGTGAAAAGTGCTCCGATTGGGTCGAAGCGAAAATGCAGTATTTTAATAAAGCTGGTTAAAAACGCGATTACTTTGGTGGAATGAGCGGAACTTGGGTGAGAAGTCCATTGAATATCAATTACACAATTTATATTATAAAATCCTCAATATAGTAATTATGTATGGTGGTTCTTCCAACTACAAGAAGGAAGTCCCAAAAAGATTATGAATACAGGACCGGCAGGTTTATCCTTGAAAAGAATGGAATATCGCTATCCACCTTAAATGGGGATAAAGCATGCTGGTTTGTATTCATACCAATAAATACCATTGCATAATTATATAATTGCAATCACAGATGTACAATTATATGATATTATATTTAGCGATAGTGTGCGGTAAAACCTTTACAACTATGCAATCACATAATACAAATAGAGGGATGTTTGTACAATAGGATTGTGTAGCGAATCCAACTTCATCCTCACCCAAGCTTGGAGTATTAGCTACACATCAATGGAGGAGAATATCCTTTATCCATGACAAGCTCTAAGGGTTCACAGGATGGAAAAAATAAAATAAAACAGTAAGCAAAAGACTGAAGAAATAAGGAAAATTGACTGAAATAAATAAAGAAAATGGCAGAAGTAAATAAAGAAAAGGGCTGAAATAAATAAAGAAAAGGACTTAAGTAAATAAAGAAAATGACAGAAAAAGTAAAGAACAATTCTCAAGTGAGAATTGAGCCATGCATAAAAAGGGAAAATTGCAGAAAAGTGAAGTACTGAAAGTAAAGACAGTAAAAGTAAAGAACAATCCTCAA
>JAESVK010079798.1:0-10567 GCA_017140935.1 Hamamelis virginiana | reverse complement strand
AGAACACAGTAATACCATAGTTTGAAGGTATGATTGTGGTACAATCACACTCCCCAACTTAGGTTTTGCTAGTCTCTTAGTAAAAAGCTAACTCTTAAAAACTAGAATTTGAAAAACCACTTTCGCAGGGAATCGCGATTGCATTTAGCATATGCAACAAGCCTTTTAAACCACTAAGTTACCCTTAGTGGACGAGTGTAGTCTCGTGAGGGTTTGCAGAAATGATACCCACAAACATGAATAAATAAAAGAATTATTTGGGAAAGAATTTAAAAATATACTTTGTACACAGTAAGAGTTTCATCCACAAATATATCAATATTCATAATTGAACATTTATAATACAATAAATGCTATCTTTATCAGGAAATTAGCAAGTGTTCAATGTGTAGTGAGGATGAACTTGATAAAATCAAAATACTGCAATAAGAGTATGAGAATTAACCCTTAATAAGATTCAACTTCAAATCCTCTCTGGTGGTCACTCGCAAAAGATGTTCACTCTGAAAAGGTTAGTAACCCAGAGTTCCCGATTGGAAATATACAAGTATAAAACTTTATACATTAAGCTCTAATAAATGACCAATGAGAGATGAAATAACGAAGTTATATATGCAAAGATGCAGTTCATACATAAATAAAACTTAAATAAACAAGTAATCACAAGAGAATAGTGCACAATATTTTTAAAATCAAAAAGGTCTTTATAAGCTTGTAATGTATTTGGTTGTAACAAAAGAAAGTTTGAAGACTGCAAAATTAGGATGGTTGTAATATGTTTAAGGTCACTACCCTAACCATCCTAAATACCCTATACTAACCCTGACAAGCAACTTAAAATTTCTAACCAAAAAGAAACACTTATTTCTCCAAAAAGAACAACTATCCAAGCTCAAGACTGAGCATCATCCCTCATAACTGATCATCCCCAGGTGGGATGTCAAATATAGTATCAGGCTGTGGCTCATAGAATAACGCGCGGTCGGCCTCAGAAATCGGCTTGCCGTCCATACGTCGCCACATAACCTGGAGCTGTGCAGAGTGTCTCTCCATCATAGCAGATTGTCTGTCGAGCTACGCGGACTGCCTGTCGAGCTGCGCTGACTATATCTGCTGAGTATGCATCATAGATCTCAGTCCCTCTAGGACCTGATGGAACAAACCCTGAGAGCTGGCAGATGACGTATCGGGCATAGTAGGAGCAGCAGGAGTCGGAGCTGGAGCTGGAGTAGGAGCAGGCTCTGATGGACCGGCAGTCTCAGTACGTGGCCTCTTCGGCCGAGCTGCCATACTCCTGGCTATCGTAGTGGGGTTAATAGGACCCTCACCCCATCGTAGCGGCTCGTCAGATACAACACCCGCACCCAGGGCAAAAGCTGTAATCATCTGGGGGTACGGCATGTTGTTGCGCGGCTATGTGGCAATAAACGTACGGATCTCGCTGAAGATCAATAAGGCGATATCCATAAGGTGGTCGCTCAAGAACTCAAGTAGCAGCCGCACAGACTCCACAGGGATCTGAGAATCAGTACCCCTCGCTCGCAGATTACAGTAAAGCAGCTTATTCATAGCTGCGTAAGATGGGTGCATGTTCCCGGTCGAGAAGTGTAGACCATCGAATAACTCTGGGTCCACGCACACCATATCTGCGCACTGACTCTCCGTCAGCTCCAAATAACTGCCCTCCACCTCTGTCGACAATGGACGCTCACACCCCAGATAGGTAGCGATGTCGTCTGGAGTGAACTGGACAATGCGGCCTCCAACCTCGGCCCGGAGTGTCTGAGGCTGATCCTCTGCCATGTGTGCTGATGTATAGAGCTGTCGCACCACACTGGCCATGTATCCGCCGCCCTTCCTCAGCCAGGTGCTGAGGTGTCTGTCCTGAAGGGTCTCCACAAGCAAGCCTTCATATCTGAAGGCTTTCGGGTCGACATATCTCTCGACGTTGAAGTTCTTCGCCGACAGGATCACAGGCCACGGTCTCGCGGATCGTCGGGTCGGTAATCTCCTCGACCCAGCCACAGTCTCTGCGTAGCTCTCAAACTCGCGAGGCATGCGCGGCTCACCAGTCTCACCTATATCCGGGTGCTCAAAATACTCCTCCTCCACATACTGGGAACTAGACGGAGGTGCACTCACTGGCGGCTGTGCAGATGATTGCCCTCTAGATGAGGGTCTACGAATGGGAGCTGCGGGTATGTCAGACTCAGAACTGTCTGAAGTATCTGGCTGTGTCCGCTGGGCCTTGCCCCTGCTAGTATCTATGGACCTCCTCGGTCTCTGAACCGGCTGTGTCGGCTCCTGAAAAGCCACGCCCTTCCTGTTGGTGGTCTTTTGGCGAACCATAGCTCTGTACATTTTTTTCACATACACACATGGCAACAGATAGAACCACAGTCAGCAGTAAGAATACTTTGCAGAGATACTCATAATATTTTTTCAAAAAGGATTAACCGAACAACACAGCAAGTTGTTACCCACACGATAATTTTATAACCAATCTCAAAATTCCGAACTGGCCTATCATCCAGGCATCAATCAATAACACCTCCAAACATACGTGCAAAAAGCATGCATGCTAATGCATGGCCTAACATCCAGGCCTTACCACAACTCCACAACTCAATGCAGTGTAATAAGCATAATCAGGACTAGTATATTATCATAAATATCTAAACTCTAAACCCAACATACTATTATCAATTTATACATGCAAATCCTACGTACATAAATTCCTTATTCTATTGCATATGAAACAAAACTAAGCCATTTAAGAAAAAGTTCAAAATTTTTAGAAAAGGAATGGGCACTTACGAAGTGTGGAAGATGAAAAATCGCCGGATGGCCTACCCTCGCCGAAGTGCGACTCAAGTGAAAAATGGCGACCGAATGAAATGAAGCAAGCGCAAATTCTGATCGGGCAGAAATGTGCTAAATGTCGCGAGGATCGCAACGAATATTTGTTTGCATGAAATGGAGGCCTGAGGTGGTCGGAAAAGGAGCTTGAAGGTAGAGAGGTGCGGTGGCTATGGGGGTTTTCAGGCGGAACGAAGGTGGAAATGAACAGTTTTCATGCGGGAATGGTCATTTTCAGGCAAGGTCCTCGATCTCTATCGATAGCGCTATAGCGCTATCGATAGCCAAGCCTCTCTGTCCGCGCATGAGGTTTTTTTATTTTTTGAATTAGATGGTGACTATCGATAGCGCAATACCGCTATCGATAAAGATGGTCAAAGGTTGACTTTTTTCAAAAATGGCTTAATTGATGCTAAAATTCACAATAAACAACTACTTTATACCAAAAATTGCATAAGAGACACCTTGTTACCCATGGCTGCTAAGTTATCTATAAAAAAAAATTGGCAACTTTTAGGCTCAAAATAGGGTACTACGGGGGTCCTAAACTCTAACAAAAATAAACACGGCACAAAGACTCGAAGAAAATGGCCTTAAATCATTTTTCAAAAATTTGCACAATATTCTCAACTGATTAACAAAGTATTTGCATTCTAACATACGCATGAATTGAACATTTATGCAAGATATAACAGGAAAGCAATAACCAATGACTAACTGAAATGATGAATATTTGAGTCCCAAAAATAATCGAATGGCTCAAAATTTGCTTTATTTGTCACAAGTCTCTACTTTATAACAGGTTTTTATCAAATATTCAAATTGCCAAGTATGAAGATTAAACCAAGTTCATGCATGTGTAAGATTGAATACAAGCTAATCACAGTAAAGTTACAATTGGTGTATCTAAAATAGACAACTAGATATGATATAAATGAAAGAATAAACTCACAGTTTACCACGTATTTATCTGTCAAAATTTATACAAATAATCACTATACAAATCAATGGTATAACATGAACACAAAATTGATAAATAATAATTATTATGTATATAACAAATTAAATGAATAAATAACTAAATTAATGATAGAAAAGAGAATATACAAACCAGAAAAGAGAATATACAAACCCCTCCCCAACTAGAAGTAGACATTGTCCTCAATGTTGACAGAATGTTATGACTAGACGAATGTGTACGAACAAGGGGAAAGGGTGGGGGGACTAAGTTTAACGTCTTCAGCTAGACGTGAAATTCCACATTTAGTCGAAGTAATAGGTTGGGTCTTCCAAACTGACAGACTCAATTACCAAACCATCCCTAATACCCTCACTATCGGTTATACCCTCAATAAACGGCTTAAGCCTTTGTCCATTCACAGAGAAGGACAACCCAGTTCGAGGATTTTGAATTTCAATAGCACCGTGAGGAGTAACCCTAGTCACCACAAAAGGTTCATCCCAGCGAGATCTGAGCTTACCAGGAAATAGCCTTAATTTAGAGTTAAACAGCCACACCTTCTGATTTGGTTCAAATGATTTTCTATTAATGTCTCTGTCATGAAACTCTTTCATTTTGGCTTTAGAGATTTTAGAACTCTCGTAAGCCTCATTCCTAATCTCTTCGAGCTCATTTAATTGAAGCTTGCGGTGAGAACCCGCTTCCTTCATTTCAAAATTAAATTTTCTAATGGCCCAAAGCGCTTTGTGCTCTAACTCAACAGGGAGATGACTCGGTTTGCCATAGACTAAACGGTACGGAGACATACCAATAGGGGTTTTAAATGCAGTCCTATAGGCCCACAATGCGTTAGTTAGGCGCAATGACCAATCCTTACGATCAGGCCTGACAGTTTTTTCTAGGATATGCTTAATTTCCCTATTCGAAACCTCCACTTGCCCGCTAGTCTGAGGATGATAAGGGGTTGCTACCTTGTGAGTGATAGAATATTTAGCTACGAGAGTTGCAAAGGGTCGATTATTAAAATGTGACCCTCCATCACTGATGATGGCCCTAGGAAACCCAAACCTAGAGAAAATGTTCTCTTGGAGGAATTTCAACACCACCTTGTGGTCATTGGTCCTAGTGGCTACTGCTTCTACCCATTTAGACACGTAATCTACAGCCACTAGGATGTATTCAAACCCATGCGAAATAGGAAAAGGTCCCATGAAGTCGATGCCCCAAACATCGAAAATTTCGACGATTAAAATAGGGTTAAGAGGCATTATATCTCTTCTAGACATAGAACCCATTCTCTGAAAATTCTGGCAGGACTTACAGAAGTCCAATGCATCTTTGAATAAAGTGGGCCAGTAAAACCCACACTGCAAGACCTTAGCGGCAGTCTTTTTCCCGCTAAAATGTCCTCCACATGCTATAGTGTGGCAGAACTTCAAAACGTCTTGCATTTCACCTTCCGGAATACACCTACGTATAACCTAGTCAGCACAGTACTTAAATAGGAGAGGATCTTCCCAATAATAAAATTTTATCTGAGAAAAGAACCGATCCTTTTCCTGTTTCGACCAAAGAGATGGTACAAGGCCTGTGGCATGATAATTCACTATATGAACGTACCAAGGTAAAGTAGAATGAGTGACGGCAAAAAGCTGCTCATCAGGGAAAGAATCCCTAATAGGGGTGGGGTCACTCTCTTCTTCTACTACAATCCTAGAGAGGTGATCAGCAACGACATTCTCAGATCCCTTTTTATCCCTAATCTCAAAGTTAAATTCTTGTAATAAGAGAATCCACCTAATCAGTTTAGGCTTCGTCTCTTTTTTAGAGAGCAGGTACCGCAAGGCGGCATGATCTGAGTACACAATGGTCTTCGATCCCCAAAGATAGGATCGGAATTTATCAAACGCAAAAACTACTGCAAGCATTTCTTTCTCAGTCGTAGTGTAATTTAACTGAGCTTAATTCAAGGTTTTGCTTGCATAGTATATAACATATGGGGCCTTATCTACCCTCTGACCCAACACTGCCCCCACAGCATAATCGGAGGCATCACACATTAGCTCGAAAGGAAGTGACCAATCGGGAGCTCGCATGATAGGTGCCGAGATCAACATTAAACGCAACTTATTGAAGGACTCTAAACAGGCTTTATCAAAGTCAAACTCTACATCTTTAGCAAGCAGATTACACATTGGTTTTGCTATTTTGCTAAAGTCTTTAATGAAACGCCTGTAAAATCCTGCATGTCCAAGGAAGGACCGGATTTGCCTAACAGTAGTGGGAGGAGGTAATTTTGCAATTAAGTTGACCTTAGCCTTATCAACCTCTATCCCCCTACTAGATACTATATGCCCAAGCACGATGCCCTCACGAACCATGAAATGGCTCTTCTCCCAACTAAGAACAAGATTAGTCTCACAACATCTCTTAAGCACTTTTGAGAGATTAGACAGGCATTCATCAAAAGAAGGACCGAAAACAGAAAAATCATCCATAAACACTTCCAAATATTCTCCTATCATGTCAGAAAAGATAGAAGTCATACATCTTTGGAACGTGCTCGGGGCATTACATAGGCCAAAAGACATACGCCTAAATGCAAATGTCCCGAATGGACAGGTAAATGTCGTTTTCTCTTGATCCTCGGGGTAAACCGCTATTTGGTTATACCCTGAATAGCCATCTAGGAAGCAATAGAAACTCTGCCCAGATAACCTCTCTAAAATTTGGTCAATATATGGCAGTGGGAAGTGGTCTTTCCTAGTCTTGGAATTTAACTTTCTATAGTCTATACAGACTCTCTAACCAGTGGTAGCTCTTGTAGGGACTAGAATACCCTCCTCATTTGCTATCACTGTAATCCCAGACTTCTTAGGAACCAATTGAGTAGGGGAAACCCACTCACTATCAGAAATTGGGTAAATGATACCCGCATCCAACAACTTTAAAACTTCCTTTTTAACTACCTCTTTCATATTCGGGTTTAACTTACGTTGGGCATCTCTAGAAGGATTCGCACCTTCCTCTAGGTGAGTACGGTGCTGGCAGATTGACGGGTCTATACCCTTTAAATCAGCGACCGACCATCCTATGGCTACTCTGTGCTCTTTCAAAACTGATAACAGCTTACCTTCCTGTTATAAATTTAATGAAGATGATATTATGACAGGCAAGGTGTCACTACTACCCAAAAAGGCATACTTGAGATTAGCCGGCAGAGGCTTTAACCCAAGTTGTGGCGGAGACTCAAAAGACGTAGGGGAAGGGACACTGGCAATAGACGGAAGTGGCTCAACCCTAGGTCTCCATTTTGGCGTATATTGAATACGGAAAAAAAATTCACACTTGCGCCAAAATCAACTAACGCTCTATCAATGAAATGACTTCCTAAGAAGCAAGGTATAGTTGGCGTTCCAGGGTCTTTTCTCTTTATTGGAGCTTGGAATTGACACACAGCACTTGCTATGTCAACAAGAGCTATAGTTTTAGACAGATGAACGCGCTCCTTGCGTTGTTGTGTGCATATTTCCTTCAAAAATTTAGCATATGAAGGAATCTGTTTAATGGCATCTAGTAGAGGTAAATTAATATGAACACTTTTAAACACCTCTAACATATCTGACATGCTAGCCCCTTTCTTCGCTCTCCTCTCAGGCGCAATGAGCGCAGATGGGAATGGGGCTTTTGGCACATAAGATGCCAATGGATCGTCTAATGCTGCGGGAAAGTTATCCCTTGAAGCTTCAGACTCTATCTCTATTGCAGGTTCTTTCTCTTTTTCTCTCTCTTTTTCTCTCTCTTTCTCCCCAACTCTATTGTCTACCACTTTCCCACTTCGCAAGACTGTAATAGCCTTAACATCCTCATTACATTGTGGGTTCTGAGAAGTAGAACTCTCAGCTACAAAAGCTCCCTTGGGATTGGCAACAGCCTGACTCGGGAATTTCCCTTCCTCTCTGCGACTAAATGAAGCCGCTAGTTGACCCATTTGGGTTTCTAACTTGGAAATAGATTGGGAATGGGAATGAGTGAGTTGTGCTGAAGCCTCTAGACTTTTCAGGGTAGCTAGGACTTGTTCCTCAAAACCAAGCGTTCTTAGAGGTTGTGGTGGTGGTTGAGTCACAGCTTGACTCTGATACTGGGGTGCAGGTGCTTGAGGAGCACCATAACTTGGGTACTGGGGTTGCATCAATGGTGGCCTATAGGGTTGAACAATAGCAGGATTACTGCTATATGTGGGTCTCGCAGGCTGACTAGGATTGGATCCTCTAAGCTGACTAGACCACTGGAAATTTGGGTGAGTCTTCCACCCAGGATTGTAAGTGTTGGAATAAGGGTCATTCCTAGGTGGTGCATATCCTTGAGCAGCATTAACCTGCTCTTGGACAAACTCAGGGTACTGTCCTGCCATAGGACAATATGGGGTCTCGTGAGCTGGGTCAGTGCAAATATTGCATACCGAGTTGACAGGTTTCACATGGGCCTTAGAAGATTGCCCTTGTGCCGCTATTAATTGGTCAAGTTTTTGAGACAGAGCCTCAACTTGTTTGTTTGCCAAGACTTGGGTATCCACATCATAAATGTCGCCCTTTTTGGGATGTGTTTTCTTCACTAACGCATCATCACGGTTACCTAAAGACATCGAGGCCATGTGGAAAGAATCCTCACTCAATGCTTCAAATAATGCCCACATCTCATCCTCACCTTTACTTAAAATAGCTCCCCCACATGCAGATTTCACAGTCTGCGTGTCACCCACAGTTAAACCTCTAACAAAAGACTCTATGATTTGCCACTTAGGTACATCATGATGGGGGCATAATCTAAGAAGCTCTTTCATTCTTTCCCAGGCTTCATGAAAAGATTCCTGTTCATGTTGGACAAAGTTTGTTATACGTCGTCGCATTTGGTGCGTTTTACCAACAGAGTAAAATCTAGACAGGAATAACTTCTGAAGCTGTTCCCAAGTAGTGATAGGGATAGGGTTTTGGAGAGTACAAAGCCAGTGTTTGGCCTTATCTTTTAAGGAAAACGGGAATAAAAACAATTTCAGGGATTCTGGATGGAAACCCTGAATTCTAATAGTCGAACATATCCCTAAAAATTCCTGCAAATGGTCATATGGGTTTTCTCTATCTAACCCATAAAACGTAGGAAGCATCTGAATGGTAGCATGCTTAATCTCATAGATGAGATTCTCAATGTGCGGGATTTGGATACAGGAGGGTGGATTAAAACTATTGGGCATGAAGTGATCCCTAAGAGTTGTAAGGCCTTGTGGTGCTTGAATAGTATCTGCAGGTAACATAACAGTGTGTGCAGATGATTCAGCCATGTCAAAATGATGCAAAGGTACTGACTCACTGGACTGACTTTGAGAAGCTTTAGCAGCTCGCAGAGTTCTTTCTAATTCAGAGTCTAAAGGAATTACGTTAAAGGACAACGACCTTCTACCCCGCATACAATGAGGTCTCCACAGATAATCAAGGAATTTAATAAACAAATAGTGAGCAGTTAATCTTTTGCTTTTAATTTGTTATTTTAAGCGCGCGGGAGTGAAGCTTCCAATTCCTGATTTCAGCCACCTGTAGTGAAAATAATAAATAATAATTATAATATATAGATATTAGCAGTATAACATAATATATATTAAGTAATATTAACAGTATTAATATTTACGACTTAAATTAAATCCAAATATTCTTTTTAAATAAACCGTAGTTCCCCGGCAACGGCGCCAAAATTTGATCGACTCAGAGTACAAGGGAGATTATTCCTTGTTAGTGATCAAGATTAATTAATTTATAAACCGCGTGTTTGCCAATCTCAATTCAATTGCGACTGGTGAGCACGGGTGTCGAACCACTGGGAAATGCAGGTTTCTAATAAAAGACTTTTTAGAATTAATTAAAGTGAAAGAATAATGTCAAATTAAGTTGGTGGTGAAAAGTGCTCCGATTGGGTCGAAGCGAAAATGCAGTATTTTAATAAAGCTGGTTAAAAACGCGATTACTTTGGTGGAATGAGCGGAACTTGGGTGAGAAGTCCATTGAATATCAATTACACAATTTATATTATAAAATCCTCAATATAGTAATTATGTATGGTGGTTCTTCCAACTACAAGAAGGAAGTCCCAAAAAGATTATGAATACAGGACCGGCAGGTTTATCCTTGAAAAGAATGGAATATCGCTATCCACCTTAAATGGGGATAAAGCATGCTGGTTTGTATTCATACCAATAAATACCATTGCATAATTATATAATTGCAATCACAGATGTACAATTATATGATATTATATTTAGCGATAGTGTGCGGTAAAACCTTTACAACTATGCAATCACATAATACAAATAGAGGGATGTTTGTACAATAGGATTGTGTAGCGAATCCAACTTCATCCTCACCCAAGCTTGGAGTATTAGCTACACATCAATGGAGGAGAATATCCTTTATCCATGACAAGCTCTAAGGGTTCACAGGATGGAAAAAATAAAATAAAACAGTAAGCAAAAGACTGAAGAAATAAGGAAAATTGACTGAAATAAATAAAGAAAATGGCAGAAGTAAATAAAGAAAAGGGCTGAAATAAATAAAGAAAAGGACTTAAGTAAATAAAGAAAATGACAGAAAAAGTAAAGAACAATTCTCAAGTGAGAATTGAGCCATGCATAAAAAGGGAAAATTGCAGAAAAGTGAAGTACTGAAAGTAAAGACAGTAAAAGTAAAGAACAATCCTCAA